>JAQNCA010000027.1:17680224-17700136 GCA_029783725.1 Acanthurus tractus | reverse complement strand
CATTATCCTAATTTCTTTGCCTCCCTCCTTCTTTGATCAGGCAGGAGAGTTTCTTGGAGTCGTTTTAAGGACTTCAAAGGCAATAAAGTCTCTACCAACTCCCGCTGAGCAGACCAGAAGTGTCCAAACAGACCTTGACCCTTTAAATGAACAGTGGAGCCTCTTTGAGCCACTGCTCTGACTGTCATTGGAGGGAGTGAAAGATGAATGGAGGGAAAGAAAACTGCAAAAGAGATGCATGGCGAGTGAGAATGTGAGACAGTTAATGACAGGGGGACAGAAAGCGGAGGGAAAAAACATGAATAGAGTGGATTAGTCTTTATTATACCACTGGTGTATCTCAGTGATCAACTTGCAAATGAACCATATTTTGCTCAAAAAAAAGTTATTTATTTATTTCAAAGCTTGTGGGCTTCTTAGTTTACTGATACCCAGGAGAGCAAGTTCTCTGTTGTGGCTGCTTTTGGTTTCAGCGGCAAACCTAAACTCCTCTTTAGATATAGAGGATTACAAAGACCACAGTATGATAGATCAAACTGCTTGACATCGCATTCATACTGTAAAGCCTTTGTTCTGTCCTCACTTCCTCATTAGGAATGTGCAACCCTTGTTTTCAGCCTTTGAGGGAACAAAAGACAAGAATAGCATAGCAGACTGAAAGACACCAATATCCTAAATGCAGGGCAAGCGTGGGTCGGCAAGCCTGATGACAATGTCTTTAAATGGCTTTATAATGAATAGCCTGAGCATGATCTGTACATTAGCTTGTATAGTCTCATCCTGGGACTCCGACCTGTTTAAGTCTCTCTAACTCCTTCCACATGTAATCTTTTACCAGAAATTTTATGGTAACAAGAGAAAATTTTTAACTTAGTCCTGGCAGCTCCCTGCGGCCTCAAAAACTGGGGCACCGCATGTCTCCTTTGAAGGTGGCATTCGCGGTTTGTTCAGAGGACATCTCACTCCATGCTCATTAGCCTGAGGCGGGAGTTGTCTATGCGTAACAAGGCAGTTCCACAAAACTGGAGAGCCCAAGGTCTGTGGCAGGAGGGATTTGTCAGGGTTAGAAAAAGGTATGAAGTGATCTGAATTATTGATGATGCAAAGTGAAAAGTTGTATATTTTAAATTCGATTTTCTACCTAGGAAAACCAGGCAAAGTTTTACAGTTCCTGCATGGGGCATTATTTTCAAATTTTCATAATCAAGCAGTCAAGTTGGAGCAGTGGCACACACAGGCTGTCTCAGGGGCAGTGGTGTAAAAAATAAAATAAAAAGAGCAGCAGCTGCAAGGGGTGGGGCAAAAACGTGGAAGAAATTATGATGCATTTATGTTGAAACAGTTCCAAACACTGGTTGGGATTAATTTTGTTTTATTAGGTGACTCATTTAAATCTAAAGATTTGAGTATAACTATTACATACTAATAGTTTTCAAATATGAAGTGCAGCCCGTTTGGCACTGCATCATGTTTTTTTCACTGGAAAGATACCCTAGAGGGCGCTATATCACATTTCCTTGCAAATTGGGCCACTACAGAGGGCTCTTTATTATATTTCACTTACCACAGGGGCATCTGGGGTGACCATTGTTTTTGTCGATCACAGGCCAGCCTGGGCCTGTTAAGACAGCAGAAGACATGTGAAGTCAGACACAAATCAGCAAAAACTGTCAATAAATAAATATACTATTTGTCAAACAAAGGTGGAATTTAATACCTTTTGCTTTGCTTCAAGATGTACAAGTGCCATAACCCCTACTATTGTACATGGTGACTGAGTTACATGGTGAATCCCAAAATAGAACAGATTCATTATGAGATTTATTATTTACTGTAATAATTGTTATTATATTGTGTTTTTACGACTACGACACATCAATCTGTGATCTTACTCTCCTCCTCTTTCTCTTCCATTGTTCTTTGCTTGTTTGTCTTGTGATTATTTATGCATGTTTGTTTAGTTCTTCCCATGCCTGAAATACTGCTGCTGGTGGCTTTTCAGGGCAATTATTCTAAAACAGACAGCACCAAGACAGTAAGGATTGTACAGGACGTGAGGATTCTACTTTTAATCATCCCTGTATAAGTCTGTTGTGGGAAGTGATGAGCAGAGTTTTTAGTTTCTCTATCACTTCCAGGAAGACCCAGGACTGTTTCCACTTTGGCAGCTCAGATGGCCACCCGAGTCCAGCAGGCAGGTTTCCAGACGCGAGCAGAGACGTGCACTCCTCCACTTCATCTCTCAGAGCTGCCATAGATACGGAGCAGTTGACAGAACAACACATAGCTTGCATTTGTACGGCCAAGTGAAGTCTGCTGATGAAGAACAGTAATATTACACTTCAACTGTGAGCATTCTGCGATCCTCACACACTTCACAGACATGGCACGTATGCATTTTGCTGGTGTGTGATCAGCTTTAACATCCAGACTCCTAATTTAAATGTTTAGATGCAACAACGTAGTTGTTCTGTGAATTACCCTTCATGACCTCTCTCTTTCTCTGGCCAAGAGTTTCACCTTCAAACTGTTTCATAAAACCTTCTGTTCAGGTTTTGCTGTTGGATCACCAACAATCCTCACTCATGGATGTTGTAAGCACTCAACCTGACATCCATTGTGCTCCGTCAGCATTACACATGCATTGAAAAATGCCTGCATCTACCGGATTGATTATGCAACATCTCTTTAGTAAAATGAAGTTATAAGAGCTCTGTTCGATATAAATAGGGAGTGGTCTGGTTCTGAAGATGTGAGTCTGCCAAAAATTATATGGCTGAGCACCATGGAGTCTTAAAACCCTTACTGTTTTTGCAGGCTTTCTCCCCAGTTTCAACAAGAGAATTTAGGTCTGCCAATACATTTGATTAGTATGTAGCCTTTGCCTCCGTTAGCTGGTTGGCAAGATGTCATGTCACAGCCATGAGGCCTTTGTGCATCATCTGTTAATTAAATTCAGCATTTAATTAAACTAAATTAAACATTTCTGTCCTGAATGCAGTGTGATAATGAGTGTCAACCCAAGACTGTTATGTGGAAATAGACTATGATGATTTAATAATCATCACTTTTTGACCCTAAATAAGACTGTAAATAAACCCTGGGCCATGCGTGACATCCTCTAACCATCACTTAAGTGTTAATATAACAGATGTTTAGAGATTGGAGTTTACACAGTGGATTGTGAAAGGAAGTTCAATATCATTTGTACAGAGCAATTAGCTTTTTCCTTGTTCCACAATAAGAGTCTATGTAAACATCTTTGATTTATTGTATCTCTCCCATATAACAATAACTCACTCTACAGGCCTATGATCCTCTCTGCAGGGGCACGTCTCTCTCAGTCTCCTACTGCTCTAACTTAAACTCAGTTGGAGTGTTTCATCTGTTTTAACGGTCTCCGTGAATGCAGAAACAAGACGGTTTTATGGTATTAAATTGTTTGTTGTTTTTGCAGGAATCTATAGCGTACCGACAGTTACAGACACCACCAGGCGAGTCCTGGCACATTAACGCACATGACAACAGTGCTACAGAGCCGTGTTGTGGCACATCTGGCCAACGTGATGCTGCCAGCTAGCTTGAAAACATTAGTCCGTCAAATGCCCATCTTGGAGTCGCACTCATGGGTGTAACCTCAAGTTGAAAAATAATCATAATAATGAGTAATCAGTTATAGCAGAGACTGCACACGACACAGCAGGTCTGCCCGGGTTTGGAGCGTAACCTTCCTCTCGAGAAAAACTGAACCTTTGACCCAAAGACATGTTTCTTATTAATTTTATAAGTGCATCATTTGTTGTCATTCAGTGGCTCACCACATTTTGCGCATTAGTTTAATTTACAGTAAATGATGGAGAAGGCACTGATGCAACAAAACAGTGACGTCGTACGGGACCTCAAACAGACCCCTTTTCACACTTCACTGACCACAGGATTTGGTGCTGCGCAATCAAAATAACACTCCTCCCCATTAAATAATGGCTGTGCTGCTTCGCTGAGGCCCCTTGTTTTCTGTGGAGAAATTGAGAAAAAGGTTTGAACAACACGCAGCGGGAGGTACTGTCGTCATACTCAATTACTATTTTATTGTTTACTGTGGCTGGTGCAATCAACATGTTCAAATATGAGCCAATGAGTCCTACGCCTCCACTAACTCAAGGAAAAAACACAAACATTAAAGGTCAAAAAGCATTGGACGCTCTACTATACTGATAACAGATTCCTGAAAAAATACTGAAAGACTTGAGCCTCCTTGACAAATATAACTCTCCGTCTACTTGGCGTCTGTGATATCAGTCACGTCCAGTTTGCTATATCTATAGGATGATCTTTGGGGGGGTGGAGTGGAGCTCAGGGTGATGCAGATGATGACTGGACTCCCTGACTCATCGTCTGGAAGTCACCAGCTGACTCAACAACTGTAAGAACATCAACTTTACATGTTTTGTCAATTAACGGCATGAAAAGAGAGCTCCAGATTTGAGTAATTAAAGAATTGGGCAGAAGCTGTGGGAGGGTTGTGGCTTGAACACAGAGAGCACAGATTTGCTGAAAGATATTGGCTCTGATTTTTCTGCATTAAAAGATTCCAGAAAAAAGAGGCAGTGTGCCACTTGGACTCTGTACTCTGGACTCTGTATCTGGCTCATGCTGTTTTACTTTCTCCATCTTTTTTCTCTCTGTGTAGGGGGACTAATATCAGTCTCTCTTTTAAAAGGACTTTTGATCTGAGATGTACTAGAAAAGTGTCTTTCAGCCGAACTGAGGGATTTTACAGCAATTCTTGAAATATCAGAACATTGCAATACTGTAGGCAACAGTGAAGCTTTTATCGATGCACATAAATGAGTTTCAATTATAACACTCACACTCTGACAAATTCATTTCCTCAAACTGTTTATCTGTGCTGAACAAATTATCTACAAATGAAGCTTGACCATATAAACTTTCAACATGTGCCTCTCAGGTCAAGCAAGCAAGAGGATAAGTTATTGTCCGAAACATAAACTGATTTTATTTCTTATTTATTTTGTTCTTGGCATGTTTGTCAAGTGCATACGGTGCAGAAGGACCTCTCTTCAGTCTTTAAATATACTCAGTGACTGGACAGCTTAGTCAGATATAAGAA
Organism: Acanthurus tractus; assembly: GCA_029783725.1. NCBI lineage: Eukaryota > Metazoa > Chordata > Actinopteri > Acanthuriformes > Acanthuridae > Acanthurus > Acanthurus tractus. The sequence goes on along the minus strand of JAQNCA010000027.1, from coordinate 17,695,005 downwards.
GCCAAGTATGTTTTAGATGTGAAAAGTAAGAAGTCTTCTTGAAGAGACTGGCAAAGAAAGCAGAGATGTGCAGCTGCCTAGAGAAAACATGGTTTACAAAAAGTATGGGTTAATACATATTTTCAGAGCTAGCTAAAGAAACAAAGTATTTTTACGCATAAGTATAATATGCAATATTTAACTAAGATGAAAGAAGTCTATCAGATTTACAGAAAGAAGTTTGCACCTCACTCCTCTGGGAACATCCACACTTAATTAAAACTGCAGTATAAGAAGAAGTGCTCTGATCCTCTCCTCAAGTAGAAGTTCCAATAAAGGAGTGTTAAAATACTTAATTACAAAAGAGAAAAAAAGTGTTGAGGTCTAAAATCCTTCTTCAAACAACACAAGATAATAACACTGATAATCTTCTCAAAGGTTTCCTGTGTTGTACATATAAGGAAACACTGAAGCCTGGAAAAACACTAAGACTTAAGCTGTTATACGCATTACGTAGGCAGGAGATAAGCTATAAATTTAGGGTGTCCAGTGGGATCACAGTCAGTGCAGGTCTTTGATTGTGATCCAATATGTCTCCCGTCTTTAAGAAGTTACTGCTGTTCCACACGTACTTCATGTTTTTGTCTCTAATTATCACCATTGATTTTTTTTTTTTTTTTTTTTTTGTGTGTCTGAGTGGGTGCGACCATTGTGAGATGTAAGGAAGAAAAAGAGGTTCAAATCCCTAAATGAGGATGGAAATCCAAACTAAAATAATGGATGTAAACATGTCACACTCAATTGACAGAACACCCTTCATCATTTACGAAGCCCAAACTGTACAGTATGTATTAGTATCATTCAGCTAATACTGCATGTTCTCCACCGAGGAGAAAAATATTTTGCACAGATGAGACATGTTTTTCAAGATGTGGAAACTGCGAGTGCTACAAAGGCCCTTCTGTGCTCTCCTGGTCTCTCAGACATGACTCAGGCTCGGAGAGGGAGACGATGTCTCGTCATAAAAAGGCTTCCCTGCTCTTGGTGCTGATTTCACAACAGCAACAGCAAGGGACAAATTCTACGTCTTAAATTTAGTCATATATATATCATAAGACTGACAGCACTGTTCATTCATTGCAAAATAAACTGATAACAGATATATGAAAGAGCTAACTTTCTGAAAATAACCTGCAAAAGCTACACTTGAGAGACAAACATGAAATACACCCTTTAGTCTCGTAAGTCTCTCATGAAGGTGTTGCTTGACAGTTTGAAACAAGCAGCGCCACATGCAAATGTATTATTCGCTCTCCCACTCTAAAACTTTGCGCTCATGATAACTGGTGAAAATAATCACCCATGGTTTACAGAGAGCTCAGGAAATAGTTTGTGTTCAACCCAAACACTTGCAGAGGGATGTTAGTTTCCTCACTTTGAAATATTTTCCTTCTCTGTTTTGTTTGCTGAAGTCGTGAGAATGTTTAGGTTCAGATTCACAAGTCTGCTCATCAGTCATTTCCATTTAGGGGGGATGGGTCTTCACCTTAAGGCACCCATCCTTTAACAACTGGATGAAATTAAACCTCTTCACTTGAGGTTAGTTTTTATCTTCAAAATCTACCCTTGCTATTCAAACTCCTCCTCCACAACCGTCCAGCTAAAGCAGCTCGAGTGCGACATAGTTTAGAAAATAAAATACATATGCCTCTTTTATCAGAAACTGTGATCACACTAGGTACTTTTTAATAGGAGATGTCAACTACAGTAGTAAGTGCCTGGAAATAAGATGTTAGAAGCGCAGTGTTAGTTGCGCAAAAGGTTGCAGACATTTGTATCCTATTCCCCTCTCTCTCTCTCTCACACACACACACACACACATGCACCACCCTTTACACCCCCTTGCTCTGTGACCTGAAGTGAGCATCAAGGGAAGGGAACAAGGTCCATATGTGACCACTTCCTCCCCTAACTGCCTTAATGTGAGGGGAACTACTAAATCTGTTGATTTACTCTCCCAAAAGGAACAGAGAGAGAGAGAGAGAGAGAGAGAGAGAGAGAAAGAGACTTACAAGCTTCCTTCTACAATAAATTTCTTTGAGAAGCTGTTTGCTTCTGATCAAAGCTCGTGTAAATCGCCATTGGCATTCGGTTTGTAAAGTGAAAGGAGAAATAAAAAGATGCTTAACAGAGATGTAACTGGGATTTTGATGGTTTTCAAGAGAATGGACAACTAAACATTGTGGAAAACAGCAAAACTTGTTTAAAAAAGGCACATTGCTGTCAGATGTCATGATGCTTTCAAAGTGTACAATTTGCAGATGGAAATGTGGTTTCAACTTATCCATAACGGTGTAGAAAAATCATAGATGTGAACAGTCTTGCTCCCACAAGTCTTAGCTTGGGGCAGCTTTTAAATAGCAAAGAGACAAACTGTCCTCACAAAATATTTAAAACTACGGCTTAGTTAGCACTATGATAGTGTCATGAGGGCAAAGTGTTAAGAATGTTATTCTTTACGCAAATCAATGCACTACTTTTAAAGATCAATGAAAATATGTTTTCCCAAAGTATCTCAGATGTCAGGTTATCAGTCAGATGATTGATCTTGTTCTCTCAGTTCAGTAGGAATCAATGTGTCCACACACAAAGATGAAATACAGGAAAAATCGTCAGGAAGCATTAACAGAGTTTAGGCTTGAGAATAGTGTAATAATTCTATGAAAGTCTATGAGGACACAAACAGTAGTTTATAGGCGCTTCTCCCTTAGCCTTGGTTACAGCTTTGACTCTGTGTTGTTTGGAGTTGTTTTTTAATAACACAGTGAAAGATCTGTGGACAGTAATTTAGTGGATCTTCCACATAAATCACAAAACATCTGCCAGCAAAATTAATGCATTGTTTGTTTATTACAGCACTGATCGATAATTATGTTCAACACCCAGAAATCATTTGTTGATATACTTCCCATCTGGGCCATTTGGATCAAATTAAAGGCTGCATGTAAACAGTTCTTAGAATCTGGAAGACTACAATGGACAAGAGATGATTTATTAGTAATAATAACGTCATAGCAGTGCATTAAACCGAAGGAGATAAGCCAATGATCAGCACTCTGCATTGGCAGTCACCAAATACAGATCATTAATTACATTTTATACATTACGGGATTGATGAAACATTCTTCAAAAATGTTTTTTTGCATTTGCATATAAATTACTGTAAAGGGGTCGCAGTCTTTCTTTTTAATATGTGCTGCACAAAACTCTTTCGCACAATCCCAATTGTATCATGTTTCTGCGTCTTTGATGCATCATTATGAGATTGTCACATGACATCAGTACAAAGCACTTGTAAAATGATTAAGTGGAAGGAAAAAATCGGGATTCCCTAAGTAACACAGCACTTCTTTAAACATCAAAAAACTTTCCGCATAAGGAGACGCTTTACAAGACAATAATTAATAACCCATAAACAAACAATTATCAGATGGAGAATTCAAACAGTTTCCCACACTGGATTATGCAGACTTCAATCTCCCGTCCTATTGATAATGTAATAGAAACACTGAGGCAAAGTGTAAACATGGTCCTAAAATGCTCCGTCAGAATATGAGGCTCCAAACCAGCTTTTTAATCCTTAGTAACAGAGAGGAACACGTGAATGTGAAGACAAACATGTTTCCAAGGTGGCATTAAAACCAATCTGAAGCAAACAGAGGTGTGTTCATGGAAATTCAGTTGTACATCCACACAATGATGGATTCATGAAATGTCTTGAGAAAGTGCAGTAATCCTTCAAACAGGCAGCCAACATGAGACCTGAAATTAAGGCTGATTTAAACAGACAGAATTTTGAGACCAAAAGAGATTTCTTTGCTATAATAGCTGGAATATGTCATGTATTGAACTTGGCTATGACCAGAACCAGGAGAGGCCTGTAAGAGTGCGCCAAGACCAGTGCCAATTCTCCCTGACAGGGTCTGGTAGTCCTGGTCCAGCACTACAAGCGCAATAAAAAACACATGGACTGGCATATATGTGCAAAGTCAGATCTCAGGTTCTTGTGGATGAGGCTGTGAGTTGGAGATATACACTAATCAAAACTTTAAATCCACATAAAACATGATGTTCAGTACAAGAAGAAACTCTCCTCCTCTTCCTGTGTTCTGTCATCTACCGCCACCTAGTGGCTGAAAGTAAAGAAGTTCTGTGGGCAGCTTCTGCTTTGCTCTGTAGTTGCCTACCACGGTTTTTTTTCATCTCAAATACAGGGTAGAGACGTAATTTTGGTGTTTGCATTTATTTTTTGATATGCACATGATAAACACTGTAGATTATCTGACTGCTTTACAAAGAGAACTGTTACTGTACAATTTGTTCTCTCCTTTCATTTAAAAATATTATCATCGCCATATTCATTTTGAGTAATTACTATAATTAACATTATCAAACAAAAACCCTTGGGAGCAGATTGCTGGCTCTGTACACTAGTCTTTTTTTTTTCAACATCTAATTTACAGCAAAATATTGCATCTGTGCTTTATAGCAGAGAAGAAATTAATCATGGTCCTTTTGCAATGATTAAATATACCAAAGGCCTATGCTCTGATGATGAAAATAAAATAGGCATAAAAAACTTTGCACCAGTGCTGATGAGTATATACTTTCTTTCCGACCACCACAAGAGGGCAGTGTGTCGCTGTTGGGAGGGGGCAACCAGGTGAGTGTTTTTCAAGGTCAGTGTTACACATCACATCGATTATTTAGGCAGGTAGTAGGGTTCTGTGAGTGTACAACAAGACAGTGTACACAGTTTTTCCTAAAAAGGCATATTAGTTATATTATGTACTTGTACATCAGCTACAGATTTTACTGGTAGTGGAGGAAGACAGTATTAATAAGCTATAACACCACACACACACAAACAAAAATACTCTCACACACATACACATACATACACGCAGAGAATGACAGAGAGAAACACTGGACTGTCTTCACAAGGGGCTTCGGTGGTTGCACCACAACCGGCTCACATGCTAGCAGATGCACACAGACACACAGATACGCTCACTCACTTACACACACACACACACACACACACACATACTCACACACACACACTCTAGGAAACCATCTCTGAACTCATCCATGAGAAAAGGATCTGAGCTGTGGAGGAGAGCTGAGTTAGTCTCGCAGACACACACAGATACACACACACACACACTGAACGCCTGAGCCCCCATTGGTCGGCGTCTCTCCACCCCACCGCGGGAGTCTCTGAGGGGTCTGCTGCAGTACTCTGCTCCAGGGGCCTGGAAACGCTGGAGTGAGCCATTTTTTTTCCCCTTACTTCTATTTTTGGGCTGGATATCGGAGGTCCACAGCCTCCCTCATTTTCCACTGTTTTCCAGCGCACTGGTTCCCAGTGTATGCTGCCTGTGCAGTGCAGCCACAGTGCCTTCTCTGCAGATACAAACAGGCCTGGTAACTCAGAAGCAATATGATACCACTGAGACAACAAGAATCTGTGCAATAAGCTACTGAGGAAGGAAGCATAAATTGTGCCTCTGCTGAAGGACCCAAGGGCAGCAACCCAGTGCTCAGCCAGCCATGTAGACTCAGGCCACGGCTAAAAGAATTTGGAAAGAACCCTTCCTGCAGCCCATACCCCCCCCCATACGAGACGACACGACTCAACTCGTCTCTTCTCAAGAAAGCAAAGAATCCAGACTTTTATTTTACATTTACATGTGGTTAATAATAGTGTATTAATCAATAGAAAAAGTACTGTACATTGTATTTAATTAGTAATATTAGAAAAATCTGAACCATCTTGGATCAGATGGTCCACTGGCATCACATGTCATAAAGCCTATTTACAGCTCCCTCCACCTCTCACAGGGGGGTTACACCTGAGGGAGAACACACCACAAAACAAAGGCAGGGAATAATAAGTGGCATGAGTATTAAACACAGATCATAAGCAGAACCAGACTGTCATCCTGGCAAACTCACAAAGCGGGCAATTATTGAAGACATTTTACTTAAAAGTTTTTTGGAAATATAAATAATAGATTTGTTAAACAGAAAACAGATTAATGTGAGAAAAAAATGAGCTGTAAGGTAGTAGAGATCTGCATGCTGTGGGTCTGCAGGTACAACCGGTAAAGGATCAATCAATCTCATCAGAGAAAGCTCTCCACCCTGAGTCCTGGAATAAAACTCAAGAGTATCTGCCCACATTCAGAAAATAGAGGGAGGTCCCTAATTCCACAATAGCCTATAGGGCTTCAGATTCATGTAGGAACCTGTCAGAGGAAAGAGGCATGTTTATGAATGAACAAGCTGCTTCTCTGCCCGAGTTCAGTGTGTAGCCTCCTCTGTTTAGCAAACGGATGAATAAGGATTCCTGCGGGATGTGGAAACATTCATCATTGCATTTCAATCATATTGTGTGCGTTTTACGCATTTCCCTTTTAAGAATGCACCCACAAAACCCTGAATAAACTTTGAACAACAGAGATTTGGGCGAAACAAGACAACTTAAGTTTATGAGCTGTGTGCAGTGGCTCTTATAAAGTTTCCACATGCCGATCTGTCAGTTTAGACGGTTGATTGACAGGATATGATTGTGATTGGATTTTACGCAGTGCTTTCAGTGTCTCCGCGGCCTCAGAGATCGGTATCCGGCTTATTGATAGTGGTGAATGCCAGCGGGCATTAGAACAGCAAGCGGCCATCTGCCAGCCTAGCGAACTAGCAACCCCACCAGCTGCAGTCGCAAAACGCCCTACAAAGCAGGACATGCATGCAGCTTCTGACGTCTGCGGCCACACTGCGCTACAAAGCCCAGAAAAACCAGGAGCGGAAACAATGAGAATCAAGCTTATAGACGCCGCATAGATCCTCGACCAGCAAGTTTTTGGGAAGAGGCTGCCGTTAAGTGCACATCAGTTCATTTCGGATGACCGGTTTGTGCGATTATTTTCCCACGTTGAAAAAATATATATAAAAGACTCATGCAGGGGCACTTTAATACCCCGACATGGCGACGGCAAGAAAAGGGAGAGAGCTTTTTACTATTTTGGAAACTAGCGCGGACACAGAAAGTACCACGGTGTGCGACAGTCAAGACTCTCCGCTTAATCTTTCGGCCGATGTGAAGTGGTTTGAAATTCCTTACAGAAAGCCAGACTCGGACGAGGAAGACGAAGTGCGGGAGGAGGAGGACGGCGAGGGGGAGAATGGATTCACGAGCACAGCAGCCGCGGCGGAGACTGCAGACGCGGCCAGCTTCATCGCAGGAGGAGGCTGCAACATAATTTTGGTCACCGGGAGTAATGGGTTCAAGCACGACGAGGAGGAGTACGCAGAGGACTGTTATTATTCTACCTCCACAAACTGCTCTGATACCACCTCAAACGATTCGGATATTGATTTCTCCGATTTGGAGGAGGAGGAGCGCAGGAGTTTTTTCAGCTTTGAAGATGACTTGGACGATGACTGCACTTCTCCCGACTTCTGGGGTGAACCTGACCAGGTAATATCAATCGAACCTTTCTCCGCTGTCAGCGGCCCTCAGCACTCGCTGGGGGACGATGCCGACACCCGTGACTATTTCCGGATACTCTTCCCAGATTCTCTTTTTGAACACATGGTAGAACAAACAAACAAATACGCCCTCTATCGGCAAAGGAGGAGTGGAAAGTCAGACCCCCACTGGCACCCCACTGATGTCAGAGAGATGCAAGCTTATGTAGGTCTGAACATTCTTATGGGCATCAATCAGCTTCCTGACACTGGCATGTACTGGGCCAGTGATATTTTCATAGGCAATGCAGGCTTTAAAAAAACAATGACAGCCAGGCGCTTTGAGAAACTCACCCAGTATCTCCAGCTGTGTGACCGTGAGGCTGAGCCTGTGCGTGGAGAGCGTGGATATGACGGCCTCTTCAAAGTCAGGCCGCTCCTTGATGTGGTGGAGAACACCATGTGGGACGCTTACACACCCAATCGCTGTTTGACCGTAGACAAGTGTGCCATTGTCATGAAGGGACGTTTCTCACCCACCCAGTACATGCCCTCCAGGCCCCTGAGGAAGGGGCTGACAGTGTGGATGCTGTGTGACTCACGCTCAGGCTACTGCCACCGGGCCAAGATCTACGTAGGCAAACCCAGCGAGGACGAGGCAGCGGCCTCCCTTGGCTACAGGGTGGTGACCTCTCTGGTGCGAGGCCTGGAGGGTCAGTACCACCACCTCTTCATGGACAGCTTCTTTACCTCAGTGCCCCTCCTCCAGCGGCTGCTGAGGGACGGACTCTACGCCTGCGGGCCCACCCAGCCGGGGCGCAAAGGATACCCAGAGGTTCTCCGCCCCCGTAACGTCGGGAAGCTGTCCCAGGGTGAGTTCTACCAGTGCCAGCGTGGCAACCTGGTTGCTACGGTGACACGGGATGTGAAGATGGTTAGCTGCCTTTCCACTAATTCTGCCCCAGGGATTGTGGGTATCAGCCCGGGCCGGCAGCAGAATGAGACAGAGGGAGAGGGTGAGAGCGACAGCATGGAGAGCTCAGGTTTGTCATTCGGTGTCCCCCGACCTTTGCCCTTGCTGTTGTACCAGGAGAACATGAGGGGTGTTGATCTGTGTGACCAGCTGAGGGAATGCTACCAGGTTGGCCGGCCATGTAAGAAGTGGTGGCGCTACTTCCTGTGGTTTTACGTCAATCTGTGCATCGTCAACGCCTACATCATCCTTAGGGAGAGCCGAGGGGGAACGCCACCAGCAGGCTTCAACGGCAAGCAGTTCACCCAGCGTCACTTCCGGGTTCGCCTCGCACAGCAGCTGATCGGAGACTACCAAGGGGCAAGGGGCATGGAGAGGGCAGCACGCAAGAGACACGCAGATTCCCCCATCGAGTACGGACACCGCCTGGAGCGTATGTCGGAGCGCTCTCGTCGCTGCAGGAACTGCACTAACAAGGGACTGCGACATGAAAGTGTCTTCGGTTGCAAGATATGCAATGTCCACCTATGCAGGGGAGGGTGCTTCTCTGAGTTTCATAAATAAAACTGAACTGATTTTTTTTGTTTTTATATCCTTTGTGTAATCAAACAACTTGTGTCAAGGAATTTTTTTAAACAGTAAAACTATTTGTAATTCCAAAGGTTACCACTACAAGTGCACAATATAGTCACACACTTTATGTAGAGCTAGTTTAGAATAGAATTATAATTGCACGTATAATAGAGAAAATAAAGAGAGAAAATGTAGATTATTTGAATTAGGATAGAATGTTTTGGCAAATTGCCTTCTGTAACACTGACAGGATTGCCTTGTGTCACTTTTTTATATGTTTAAAATAATGAGAAGGATTTTATATTAAAAAAAAAGAAGAAATCAAACTTTTCTGCACTTAAAATAGACCAGAAAATGTTTACTATGGGAAGTTTATCTCTCTGCTTTTCCAAAATAAAAACTTCATTATGATGTATTTAACTGAATCAATTGTTTCTTTATGTGGCGTTAAAGCTAAAACAATGAAACTGAAATCTGAGCATTATTGAATCTAGACTGGTTTGAAATAGGTTCAGTTTTGGATGTTCCTGTTTCTTCACACACATAAAAATCTTTGTGTCTCTGCGCCTTCATGGGGACACAGCTTGGAGCAATTAGAGAGTAGAAAAAGCCCCTGAGTACTCTCCAGCCAACGGACCTAGTGATGCCATTTCTTTCTCCAACCGCACTACAGACACAGAGCCATCTGTGGCTCTATTACACTGGGTCCAAACCCAAAAAATGGTACTTGTTACTGACATGATTGGAAAACTAAAGGAAGATGGCAGAAACTGTTTTTTTGGGTGAAGAATCTTCATGTCTGATTGGATAAAGTAAGACAAAAGAGTGGGGACAGTCATTTGAATCATGTAAATTAGCATGTATGCAATTAGTCAAATTAGTGTGTGTGTGTGTGTGTGTGTGTGTAAGCGCTGGATCAGAGCTGTTCTTGCAGTCACAAGAGAGAAGCACGGATAAAATATTTGTCTCCGGTGTTTGACATAATGTTGTGTATTTCTGTCACAGCTCGTCTGTCCACACTCTTATCAGGCTAGCAGGCTAAAGGCTGTATGTAGGCAGAGATAGGCCTCCTCAGCAGGTTAGACTGGCTGTCTCCTTCTTACGTCTCTCTCTCCTTCCTCTCTCTCCCTCTGTAGCACGCTGTCTATCTCTCTTTCTCTCTGCCTCCTCAGGCTCTTCTGTGCCATCCTACACATTCACACACACACACTCACACTCACACACACACACACTACACACACTACACACACACACCCTCCCTTCCCCTTCACTCCGCTCTCTTGCTCTCCCTCAGCCGTTCCCCAGCTGGGAGAGGGTTAGTCAACTGGACGGCCATCCCGCTGATCTGCGGGAGCCCCTTTGGGGAGTTACCATGGCAACCGTGGCCGATGAAGACAGGGAGTCGCCAGCAGGCCCGCATGGTTGTCATGGTACTCGCTCTGGCTACGGAGGTGGGAGGTGCCAGAGGCCACACCTCCCTACCCCTTCTCCAAAACCAGGCAAGGCTGTGGTGTGTGTGCGTGCGTGCGTGTGTGTAGGGAGCTGGCTGGTTGACAGCCTGCAGACTGTACACAGAGCCAGACTAGTTACCAGGCAGGCTTTGCAACAGCACAGCCAAGACTACAACTGCTGCCAAAAAATGAACTGAATGACATGAATCTGCTGCTCTGGAGATGTCTTAATGCAGGTATAGGTTTCAGGGATTACAAGAATCTGTCACACTGTGTTCTGCATCATAACAAACCATACTGAAAGTTTCCAATTTAGTTTACTGAAGAAGTTGAACCACACTGCTCCTCTGCAGATATCTTCATGCAGGTGTAGGAGGCACAATTAGCTAAATCACCACTGTGCAGGCGTCTGTGCTGCCTAAAACAACACAGCAAATTTCCATTCTGCTCCACTCAATCATACAGCGTTTATACTCTGTATTTTTCTGTTCTAGTTATGTCAGTGTCTGTCAGTCCTCCTCTTAGTCTTTCATGCTGTCAAAGTTATTAGTCCATATATTAAAATGTGTTCTCAGGCAGTTTGGACATATTATTTAAATTACATTTTATGCTTCCACCCAATTTTTAATTCATTTTACAGACCCAAATGTAACATGAGGACAAGTCAGTCGCAGCAGATGTGAGCTGAAATATGAGTTTAATTTTCCAATCCCCACAAAAGCATTGCAGAGGACATGTGCAGCAGAACCGTGGAATGTGAAGCCTGCGTTGGTCCCTCTTGTGCTTTTGTTCAGAGTCAAACATTGTCAGTTTTCTTCACTTTTGTGGGCTGAACGTGAAATCGTGAGGCCCATTTGTGCGTCAGAACCAAACACTGCACTCTCTCTCTCACTCTCTCTCTCTCAGGGTAGGTGGGTGTGCTGTATGCGGTGTCACGATAGCCAGATCTAATGTTTCCAGGATGGATCCCAACCATAAAATGCTCAGCCCTCAACATGTTTCCCCTCCTGGGCAGAGAAAGATTTCTGAGGCCCTGATGAAGAACATGGGCCTGGTTTCACTTAAGAACCGCTGGTTGGGTAACACATGCACTGTTAGAATAATGAATGTGCCTTTGTTCAATACTCTCATCTGTTGCAAAATAAGTCAGTGTACAAGGATGAGCATGAGAATCTCCAAACATCTTATTCTTTAGTCATTACTAGTCATCTGCTGTGGTATGTGAATGCTCTTTTATTCGTTCATGTTCAGTTGTGTGGGATTCCTTAAATATTACTTGTTTATAACTGTTAAAATGAACTGGCGAAGAAGCTTTTTTCTTTAACATTTGATCATATTGAAATACCAGTTCACCCCAAAGTCCAAGTTTAGCTTTTTGCCTACTCCACAGCAGTGATGTGGTTTAAATGTAATTTTTGAGTTGAGTATATGTCTAACTTGTAAACAATTCAGAGGAAAGTGTTATGCTTTTTACTTAACTGCATTTGAAATGTGTACTTACTTGTCAGAGAAAAAAAACATCAAAACATATATTTAACTTTTATAATAGAACGTGAGTCTTTTCTAGCCGTTTGGCTTGTGAGCCCTCACAAAACCGCAGAATCTAGCATTTAGATGTCTATCAGTCGTTAGCAGTTCCACCGAGGAGACATTTTGCCTCTCAGCTTCTCACATGGTTTTCATTCAAATAATTAAGGTTCAAAGATCTTAATCACCAAACCAACCACCGGATTCAACCACTAAACTTAAAAACTAGCCACACCTTAACCTGCTGTAACAGTAAAATGTGTTGACGCAGCAGTATGAACATCTAGTGATGTAACTAATAATAATGTGTCAGTCACGGGGTTTGTTTTTAAGAATGAGTGGATAAAGTTTTTATACTTTAAGTGCATTTAGGTGTTAGTACTTTGGCATTGTGCTTATGATTATAAATACAGGATTTTTCTTTTTAATTAAGTATTTTTACTGTATTGTAGTGGTGCTTTTACTTTACTGATATGAATCTTTAAGGACATGCACTCATATTATACTATCAACTTAAATAAATCAACTGTCACTGGAATATTACATAGTGACACACATCTCCATCTAGTGGACAAAGCAGTGAACAAATTTAAGGCTCTTGAGGTAGTTTGAACTTCTCCAAGAAACATTCAGCAGCATCCTGTTAACCAGGAAGTTTTCTAAACCAGATGGATCTCTTTGCTTTTTGCTTGTGTGGTTTTGGAGACCCCAACAGAACGACCAGAGGAAGTTTGATCTCCGGGTCTCTTTCCAGAGGGACATCCAGAGTGATCTGTAACCAAAGAAACACAACTTTTAATACAGTTTTTAATTTATGTTTACATAATCTATACTCGTTTATATTGGGTTTATTTACGTTTCTATTAATTGCATGATTTGGAATGCTAACCTTATTATTGAACAGACATTGAGACTTTCCTCACTTTTTTTGTACATTGTGTGCCTTTCTGTGCTCTGCATCTCTGTGGCTTCACTAGTATTTACTGAAAATACTGTCCTAAAACGAGTAGAACAGAACAGGTTGGGCTGTAATATGACACCTTTTCCTACATGTACCCTCACGAGTGTGTAAACAAGCCATCAGCTCTGTCCCCTCTAACCCCTCCTCCCTGTTTCCTCCACTAAACAGCCACTGTGTGGTGCTGTTGTCCTTATGTGTGGACCCAGTGTGTGTCAAACAGCAAGTAGTTGCATCTTAAAATTACCCTTTCACTTACATAGACTCATGAGTTACAAAAAAATTAAAACCAGATCTCGTGTTTAGCATGTGAGTGTGCATTGCTTCTTTTTACTTAATATGTGATTCAATAAAGGAATTGGTTGAGAGACAATATCAACAAAGAACTGGTAAAATTGTACCATGTTTGTGACACATTATAAGTACCTTGAGTCTGTACTCGAGCTTCATCATGCAGCAGTTGAAGAAAGTAGGGGGCAGCTGTGGAGGGATACTCAGGATTTTGGTCATAGTTCGAGTGCTGTGAGGTGGAACAGGGTCTCCTCCACCAAACAGGATGTCGTCTGTATGCACTGCCCTCTTCGAGTGGGCAGCAAATGTCTGCTTCTCACACAAGTAGAGTTTGGGTGTGACTGTGCATGTTGACTCGTTTAGTACCTGGATGGAGACTCCCATTGCCTCGCCCATTTAGAAAACAAAAACACATGATTACATTTTTCAGTCAAAGCCAATGAGAAAAGTAAATTCTAAGTGAAACCTGTTTACCTTGTTTTACTCCCACTTTTTCCGAGGTGACATTCATTGTTATCTTCTTAGAACCATAAAACGAAATCCTGGTGGCATATTGTTGCTCCTACCAAATTGAAACACAAGTTTTCAGTCAGTCTTATCTCTAAATATCAGTTTGAGTTGTCATCAGCCGTGTAGTTGATTCTTGTAATGTTTAATACTGTTGACTGAGTTATATCATTTGCCCACAACAAAACACACAAGTGAAAACTAATTGAAAACCTAATGCAAGTATGAAGAAGAATCCATCTCATACCTTAAGTCCAATAATTATCATTTCGGATTTGGAAGCAAAGGGGAACTCAGACTTGGTCAGAAAAGGGAACTCAGTCTTGGCTTTGTGGACGAGCCAGATTGACTGAGTCAGCTGTGCTCGCAAACTGTAAGTAATTTTGCCCCACTTTCCTTCATAAGATGAGGGCATATCTCTGTGGGGAAATAATCAAAATGAATGAGGGAAATGATTTGATTCCAGCAGCTGATATTAAAGTGTTAATGTTCAATAAATAGAACGGGTCTGATTAGATAAGCTTGCAACACGCACGTATCTGGAATCACAAAGGTAAATGGATACACATTTCTCCCAGGGCGGATGATTTCTGAACCTTAAAAAGAATAATTGATTGTTAGATGTACATTTATCACTTTACATCAGCTTTCAGCAATGGCATCTCTTCTTTCTAAGCACAAGAGACACAGTACTAACCATCTCCTTTGTTTTTGTCCTGGAGAATAATATGTTCAAAATAAAAGTATTCCTTCTTGTCGCTGTGAACCCCCATGTCTTGTCCTCCTCGTTCATACCAGGTCACCTTAGCTTTGCCTTTAGCTTTGACCAGGAAACACTGCACTTTGGTTTCCTTACTGGTCACCACTGTCACACTTCCAGAAAGGATGTCCCCTGGAGAGAAGCTGCCTTGTTCATTCACCTTGTTGTAATCCACCGAGAAATGCTTGACAGTCATGACAAGACTCCATCAAAATATGTCAAAAATGCT
>JAQNCA010000027.1:17656443-17671849 GCA_029783725.1 Acanthurus tractus | reverse complement strand
CCAAGAAGCTTCTTCAGTTCCAAAGGACTGGTTGAAGGAAGCAGATATTTATCTTACAGGAGAGAAAGACAACAACAGTAGAAGGGAAGGGGTTAGAAAAGAAGGAGACCCATCACAGGGTGGTTACGCCCCCGAGAGTCGTTAACCTGAGTGGGTCGTTAACTTCCCAGTCCTGTGAGTTGTTATGATTACATGTTCCCAGGTGTGAATGTTGTGGGAACTTTCTGGGGAGAGAGCTTAGCACTGCATTTTAAGTGGCTGAGATGAGAGATTGTGTCTGAGTCCATCACCTCTGTTGAGAGACGGTTTCTCCAGTCTGGTGAAGATGGCTTCTTTAACTCTTCTTTCAAACCATCTTTCCTCTCTCGCCAAAAACTGTACATTGCTGTTCTCAAAATAGTGTCCCGTGTCCTTTAAGTGAAGGTAGACCGCCGAGTCCTGACCTGAGGAGATGGTTCTCCCGTGTTGAGCCATACGCTTGTGAAGCGGTTGTTTAGTTTCCCCAATGTACAGGTCTGAGCATTCCTCACTGCACTGGACTGCATACACTACATTGCTCTGTGTCTTGCCCTTAGGATGGACCAGTTTCTGCCCAAGAGTGTTTCCAGGCTTGAAATGAACAGGAATGTGGTGTTTGCCAAAAATTCTCTGAAGTTTTTTTCCGAAACACCTGCAATGTAAGGGATCACAATGACTCACAAGTAGAGTCTGTTCCATAGCACGGCGCCCCCAGTGGCTAGGAGTTATGTCCCTTGCTCAAGGGGGTATTGGCAGGTGAATTAAACCCCTGCAGCTATTAGCCCGCCTCTGCATCAGCTGGTCAAAACCTGCCACCATTTAGTCACAAAGTCTCTATGGACCAAGCTACTTTCGCAATGGTAAACGAAAATATGTAATGTTAGATTTGGTTTAATCTTCTAAAAAAAAAATTTAAATCAAATTTGTGATCATACTTGCGCATTCATCTAGCTTAATTCAAAGTAATATGCGACTCCAAGAATGTGTTTACAGTAAAAAAAAAAAACATCCACACGCAACAAGACACAAGACACAGACTGAAAAAACTATGTGACAGAAGAACACCAGAAATGTAAAATGATCGTGGGAGCTGACATGTAATTGGATACACGTGCGTGCCAGGCTGAAGGTTTAGTGACCCACCAACAGCTGCAAAGGGAAAACAAACCAAGTGACTGAACACAACACTGACTGATTTCTTGCAACACTTCCATGCATCCAAACGGCCTCTGTGAGTGCATACCACCGTCTCCATTTAAGATGACGCTTGTCAAGTTGAATTATTCATTTTTTTCTTTGAAAGTTCTTTTACTGCTGTGGCGGCGTTTCTATGGGCAGCCGCCCTTTTCCAGGCAGGAGAGACCTGCATTCCTGACGCGCTCCAAAAAGACTCGCTGCTTTTCCGTTTGTCACAGATTTATTGATCTCACAAAAATATTGTCCACCATGACTTAAACTCAACCTTAAAATGGACTTATAGCAACGAAATACTGACAACAAGGGGGTGAGAGCGGTCCCTTAACAGTATGGCTCTCCCCTGTCTAATTAGCAACTCACTACACCTGTCACTCGGTCCGCTATATCCTCTCCTGGAAGGAGGAGCACTACTAAAAACATGTTCAGAGTTAAACTCAATTTCATTAATATGTCTTAGAACATAACCCAATATCAATAATAATAACAATAATTAAACAAAATAAGTTAAATGGCTCGAATAACTGCTATTCTTCCCCCCACCGGTTGACCACTGGACTTTAGCCTTTCCGATCAATTGCATCGTTATAGAAGTCCCCTTCGTCTCCTTTGTGAGATCGAAGGAAATATGTCCATCCATCACTTCGCCGCTGGTCAAAGTATTCATCTCATTCCCAACTGTGTATTTGATGTTGAAGTTTTTTATCGCCTGCTGGAACATGGTTGAGACTCGAATTTAGGTCAAAACAACACTAATAATAATCATCAAGACATAAACTACTCAAGTTTTAGAAAAATAAAAATGCCCTTGCTGTAAAAACAGTCTGTTTACATAATACAAAGAGAAAAACAGCTGCGAAAAAAATCTATATATTGAATAGAGTGCGCATGCGCCGGAAACTCAACCCTGGTTCCAGGCGGAGTCAGAGCCCCGGTGGACTGAGGGTGTCAAAACAATGTAAATCATAAATACTATGTGAACAATTTTGTACAAATTAAAATCAGTTAAAACGAATTGAAATAATATTTTTTTACAGACTTCATAATAATAATGAGTCACTGGATTTTTCACTTTGATAGGAGCTGCAGCATCAACGAAAGCCTGTTAAAGTGTAAGCAAAAAACGAACTGACGAAATTAGGATTTAATCGAACGAAAAAAATACTAGTAAAACGAAGTACTAAAGATAGTCAACCAAGATGATTATGGAACACTAATGATCTAATTGATTTTTCCCTCAAATTTTCTATGTCTTAGCTTCACAATTCCTAAATTTCAGTTTGTGCCTTCGGATAATATTCTTATACTGCTGCCTTTTGCATATCTAGAGGAATTGTACTGAATTGTTTGATAGGTGGGATCTGCTCTACAAACTGATCCATTTCTGGCTCCTTTTCTTATTTCAGATTTTTTTTAAAAAGTAACACTTTATATCTCTGTCTGGAAATAAAAGACTAGATGCTGGTGGAGACAGTATTCACCCAAAACACCTTCATTCTCATTTTTTTGTTTGTTTGTTTGTTTTTGTTTGTTTGTTAATAGGGTTTGTTCAGCCAAATTAGACAAAATAAAGCAATATATAAACTTAAAAAAAATTCCTTCACATTTAACTGTATCAAATTTATGCATAGTAATTATAGGCCTTGTTTGCAACCGCAGAGTGGTGTTCACTAAAGTGTGGTCAAACTAAGTATCTGTTTCTTTTTTTAGAAATATTTCCTGAACTGTGTCCACTGAGGCCAAAGCTTGATCCTGAGGAATGAGGGACATGGGGAGACATTTCATTGTATGAATACCACAAACTAATTCCTTCCATTTGCACTTTTTTGAGCATCTCAGGGATGATTTAAGTAGTGAAAGGAAAACAAAAACTCATGATGTCCCTCAGTTTATTGAGGTGTAAATGAGAAAGTTTTTTTTATCTAGGTTGGGTGAACTAATCTTGTTATCATTGAGCCACTAGATGGCACTAAATACTTAATTCTGATTCTCTTAAGCTTGCTGTGGTATAAACCATGACTAGACAGAATTCACTGAAAACATAACTTGTCATGTCAAACCCATAAATCATATTTCTTGCAGATGGAGATCAGATGTTTTCAGGATTACTGGAATAAGTTCCAGCGGCATTATAAATGTAATGGTTTGTAGTGCTTTAACAACAAGAAGTTAAACTGCCCTTTGATAGGTTTATGGTACACAATACAGCCATTAAATTCTGATAATGACCCATTAAAACTGACAGCACAAGGCACACTGTATAAAATCTCCTGGCATAAGTCAGCATGACCACATGTCTTTTTAATGCTCGCTGTCTTGCTCTATTTGAGAAGGAAAAAGACCTGCCAGCAGTTTGCTCTGAAGTATGACATTGTTTTGAAATGTAGTGAGGCACAACATATTGTACAAATAACATGTCAGAGATTGTATTTTGGCTGTCACAGATGTATGCAGGCTGTGCGTTATTACTATAGCAGACCGACCCTTTAGCAGTGCGCATCTGTAATACAAGGCAGATGTGTCATGTGACTATATAAGGGACCTCAGTTTAATACCAAACCACACAGACAACTGCTTACAACAGACCACCAGCACTGTCTGTCAGTGGGACTAGGAATTTTCCGAAGGTATTCAGCGACAATTTCCATGACATCGAACTTCTGGCATAAAGTTTGTAAAACCACCGACTGTATTCTCATGACTCAGTTTATATTTGCTAAGTGTTTATATGTGGGACCTCATCAAGTTCAGTGTTTGACAAGGCGGTAGATCAGGATCTCAGTGTAGCTTTCCGACCACATTTTGAAACAGGAAGAGCTGGAAATCAGAGGTCGCCTCAGTCAACAAACTTTAATCGTCATCATCTGTGATTCAGTCTAAGTGTCCATTAACTTCTTAGAGACTTAACATTTAACTGAGAGTCTCAAATAGTGACTTGACTCTCGGAAACCCTGACTTCTTTTGGTTATATTCACTTAAAACACCAAAAAGGGGCAGAACGAGGAGTAACAATAGGTTACAGTATGAACTGATTCCAACATATCCGATAGTAAATCTCTTGTTTGCTGTGAGAATATTTTTTTTTGACAGGAACTGTGTTTCATGTATGTTTCCTTGAAAGTCAGCTTGTTGCACATGTGAACATCTGATGTACTTAAGTGGTTGGCCCATTCAGCACATTCAAGAGTCTTAGCATCACGATGTTTTGATGCAAATCTACAGTACAAGTTGGACATTAATGTGTGTGTAAGTTTGTGTCTATGTGTGTGTGTCTTTGCTTGAGTGCACTCACACACATTCAACTGTTTAGAAAAGGTTTTGGCTTTAGCTGCCTCTGATAAGAGCACCTATCAAGTTCAGTTGAGCTCATAGGGACCTGACTGTGCCTGCCAACTTGGTAAACCAACCACACACATGGTATGACAGCTACACACACACAAAGCGCTATATCTCTCCTTCCATCTCTTTATCTCAAAGATATCACATCACCTCTCTACTTTGATCTTCCAAATGGCAGCCGTTGGTATTTTGTTCTGGCTGTGTCCAGGAATGCCGGAGTTACAGCGAAACCACAATGTAAGTTTTATTCATCTTGGTTCGTTTCTTTTTTTAAACTTACACACAAACATACAAACTCTCATCAGGTCCCATAACAAGGAAGCTGGAATGCACATCATGATCCCATCAGCATCAAAGTTTATCTGTAGCTGTCTAGTTCTCATATGACTGAATTATTTGGAATTATGATGTTTTCCTATCACTATTTCACCCCTTGATTGCTCTTTAGTCTTTGCCAAACAATTGCTATTTTTACTCTGTCACCCAGTTATAACCCTTTTGTTTGTTGTACAGGAATAGAGTAGACATTTCAGCTTAACTGATCTAAATCCAAAGTGAAGTAAAAGAACCCAGAGGATAAGCTGTGTTATTGATCTGTAGTTTCTACACACCGCCTCTCTCTTCTAGTTAATCCACAGGGTCAGCTCTAATGACATTGAGGAGCTCCTCTGGCAGTCGGCACTGCTGCCATTTGCAATTTAGATAGAAGGAAAGGAGAATAGGAGGAGGGAAAGGAGGTGTTTGAGGGCAAAAACGAGGAAAGAAAGAGAAAAGGAAACAGGACAGGATGAACAGGAGAGCTGAAATAAATGACAGGGAGCTTAAAGAAATGATGTATAAAAGGATAAGACAGTGAAGAGGGATGGCAAGAGAGTGAGAGAAGAGCCAGAAAATGGTTTTGGAGAGGAAGAGATACAAAATAGAGGAGGTGGATTTGAATGACAGTGAGAGTCGAAGTGAGACTCTAGTGCTTTGGTTATGTCATTATTTAAATAGTCACAAGAAATACATTTTTTAACTTTTGCTTAATGCATAAATAAATGGTTTGACATTTGGGAAGTATGCTCATTTGCTTTTTTGCCAGGAGATTAACAAGAAAAATTAAATTCATGCTCATATCTGCCCATTAAATGTGTTATTTATTATTTTAGCTTAGAATAATGACTGAATGCCAGAAATGGGGGGAAGACACATGTTCTGCCCAAAAGAAAAAAAATATGCTTACCAACATTTCTTAAGATAACAAATAACACTTTATATCTTGTCTATTTAATGTGTAAAAAAAGTGGGAAACAGTAATTTGCAGTTTTATGTGCAGATTATGTGCAGGACTATTTCTAACCTGGGAGCAGTGACTTCCTGGAGGCTCCTCTGGTTGCCTGGCAACTTCATGGTGATGACAAGAGTTCAGAAAACAGTCCTGCACATAACCCACTAGAAAATGGCAAAAATGTTATGTTGATGCTCTCTGATTTTTTCATTAAACAAATGAGAAATAACGTAATCATGAATGAGCTTTAAAAGTGCTTGAAGCGAATTTTGTTAAGTTCAGGTGGAGCTGGACTAACTGTTCTTCCCTGTTTCTAGTCTTAGTGCTAAGCTAATGTAACCGGCTGCTGGTGAAAGCCACATCTACTGCACATAAGGGTGGTATAAATTTTTTTTTAAATCAAACTTTCAGCAATAACACAGGTAAGCTACGTGCACCCCATCAATGTCTGGAAATGTGCAATAAAAAAGTTTTAGAATCAAGCATCTGTTGTGTGCTACCAAAACTAAAATACCATAAATCTTGAGTCCTCTGATAAGGAATTTGTTGAGAGGAAAGGGTTAACTATGTCAGATTTGTGCAGTTATGTGCTTTTATTTTTTTATTTTCTTTGCACCCGCCAAAAGAATTCCTGCGGCAAAACAGGAAGGCACAGAGGGAACAGTTGGCAACCCTAATCTTGTGCAGATCCTCTGATAGCTTTCTTCTCGGCAAACAATGCCGGTCAGGGCTGAGGAGGCTCTGGAGGGGTGTTGAAAGACCCAAAAACCAGGCAGAGCCAAGGCCTTTGTCACCCTCCGACTGATCAACACTCAGGCATGTTCATGTAGTGCCAGGAAAAGATCATTTTAGCCACCTCAAGTTGCCTCTCAGTGTTTCACATCCTCTATTGTTTCTTTTCTTTTCCGTCTTTGCTTCATTCCTTTGTGCTTATAACATATTGCATGTAAAAATTGTGTTTTTTTTCTCCAAAGCACAGGCGTACAGGATGTCCAGTGTCTTATAATTTTCTGTCTGCGTGTCATTTAGTGTGTGTGTGAAAGAGAGAGATTGACAGGGAGAGTCTCTCTCTCTCTCTCTCTCTGTCTGAATCCACGTCTGTCTGTATTTTATTTCAGTAACAGTCTGTTCATCCAATAACTGTTATATAGGAGTCAGACAATGGAAGAAGACCTGTTTGGGGTTTCCTGAAAAGTTAACCACATGATGAAGTCAGAGTGAAAGAATCCTTTTTTAAAAGAGCATCACGCTCTGCGGTCAGACTTTATAGGCTAGTTCTGCCACCATGATGTCATTACCACAGGGCCGATACTACAGCGAAGGAGTCAAGAATAATACGGAGTCTCATAACAGTCTACAAGACAGATCAGTGTCTGTCTGTCAGTCAGTCTGTCTCTCTCCTTGTGGTTAGCACATAAACACCCTGACACACTAACACAAAATGAAACTGCCAACCCACATGTTGTATTCATGTCTAAAGTTCATGTCTGAAGTAGTGCTCCATCTCTGAGTATAAGGGTTACCTCAGTAAAACAAAAGAGGTGCTTTGTTCCATCGTCAGGCTAAATCCTCCCTCAGCAATTACTGTTCACCTTCCAAAGACCTCGGTGAGGAACAGAGCAACACTCTTTCTTTTAGAGCAGGCACTGGAGCATGAAGACACAGGCGCTCCACAGGCAAGCCTGATCACTCTTCCCTTTCAGCCGGCTGTACTGTAAACTTTGAATGAAACGTAATGATTCTGAGGATCTGCTGGTGTCTGCAGCAGGATTTTGGTTCATGTAGAAAGTACGTTGCTGTCAGATTTTCTAAAAAGGCGTTTGACGTTCTTAGACAAGTCTGTATTTGACTATGATTTGTTTATTATTTAGAATAAAAGTGCCAGATGCCTTCACACGAAGGTAAAGAGAGATGCTGATAAATGTGAATGTGTACTTAAATAATTTTGAGGCGTTTTTATGAGGGCATTCTTTAGATTTTATGTGTAACCCTTTATTGTTGCTTTAACTTGCACATCATTTACCCCAGATATGATCATTTTTAATTGTAGCCTAATTTACAAAGGTCAACCTCATGGTAACACTGGGGATAAAGTCAGGATTCATCATTTTAAAAAACATAAATATTTGTACCAAATTTTATAGATATCCCTCAAATAATTGTGACGACATGTCACAAAAAACCACAAAGTTTCTTGTTAATTCGTTCGGTAATTGCTGAAATAATTTGAAGCACTGGACCAACTGACAAACCTACATTGCCATAAATAAAATGATGCCTCTACCATGTGAAAGTACATTATTATAATTTCTCTCTTACAGTCAGTAAGAGATGCTGGAAAAGCTATAAAGTAAAGATTATAACGTTGTTTTATTTCTTTGGCAGTGAAATTCCTAGACTGCACTGCATGGCTGCATGAATATTTATGTGTGTTTCTAAACATACAGCAGTATGCAAGTTAAAAAAAAAATGTGCCCGCTAACCTCTAGACTCATTTTAATCACCACCTCGAGCGTTGCTACTGCAAAATAAGAGAGTGAGTTGTCTGTCAAAGCTAGGTCAAATATTTGCCTTGAGCTGTCCGCCTGTCTCAAAACAAATCTGCCAGCCTATGACAGAGATCCTTGAAATCGAATCCAGTTGATCTCCCTCTAAACTCTACTTTATGACTCAGTGAAGAAAGAGACACCATTGCTTCAACCTCTGTAGTCCTGAGTTTTACTCAACTTGTTCTCATTTCCTGTTTGAGGGGAATGCAGCTCGATTGCATTATCAGGCACTCAGACACCTTTAAAGACAGGCTGTAATAAATATTGAAAATGCCATTTTTCCAGCAAACTGCTTGTGACATATTTTGTCAATGTGTTGTTGGTAAGGGACCGCTCTCCGCTCCTGTGTCTCACCACACAGACGCTGTCGCTGCAGTTGTTTACATCAGGGCCAATGGGAGGCTTCCAGACGCAAAGGTTCTGACAGTCTATCAGGGAAAGAGGGTAGTTAATATGGGCACACAACCTGTGTCCTGACCTTGATGCAGGACCATCCATCATCTGGCCTTAGAGAAGGAACGAGGTTGAGAGGTGTAACCACATGGAGGACACTTAACCCAGGTTAGAGCCTCCATGTTCTATCCAGCACAAAGTCTCTGTCCTGACTTTACTTAAAGCTGAGTGAAGTAAGAAACCATAAAGAATGATTGTCATTATGTAATAAAATAAAAAATACTAAAACAAAACTATGCCATCTAGTGAAGATGTCCTAAAAAGTTTACAAGAAATCACACAAAAAATTAAGCACATACATGTAAGATGCATTGGCATGTGTAAGAAAAAAACAAGTTTGATTTCTGGTTTCATCAATTTCATGTTGTAACCAAAATAGTGACAGATTCAAAATCATACAATGAAATTAAAGATAAATATTTTGTGATTGGTTCTAACAAATAGACTCAGACTTGGAAACCACTTGATTCCACAGTTTCATATTAAAGATCCTGTGTGTAAGATATGAAGACTCAGTGGGCAGTGTAACTAGTTAAAAACATAATATTAACATGTTAAATGCTGAAAAGCTCGTTAGGCAGTAGCAGCAAATTCAAAGATCATGCAGATACCTGCGGCATCATCATTCATCTGGAGTCGTGTGTTTCTGGCCATCTAAAGAAAGCAAGTCCAATATTTGCTCTCTTTCAGCTCTGTTTTCGGTCTTGCAAGGTTTGTTAGCATTTAAATGCTCTGCTATGTTCAGCAACGAGTCACTGACTTTGTCTTTCTGCTGTTTGCTGTTCAATAGGTAGTGTACACACAGGCTTTCAGAGTGTTTTCATTGAAAATGGCCACCTGCTGTGTCTGGAAATGACACTGATCAGAGCGAGGAGAGTGAACCGGAACAGTTAAGTTATGGGCACCGAAATAACGAGGGGAACTGCAGAGTTTTCACTAATTGTCTGTTGGGTTCATCATTAGAAGTAATATCTTTTTACGTTTAGTCATTAGATCCATTGGTAATATTAAAATTTGTAGCATAGCAGCTTTAAATACATTTTTTATAATATTTTCTAAAAAGGATCAGATATAAAAACTAAAAAGACAGCCTCTTTAAGTGTATACAGAAGCAGCAATACATGCTAGCAACAACTGAATGTGTGTGTGTGTTTGTGGTGCACGCATGTGTGTACTTTGACTTAAGCATGTTGTACTCTTTGTAGAAGTCTGGCTTGGGGTCATCTCAGTATTGCAGATCAGAGAGTGTTTTTGGCTGCCAGCATGAGAAGAGCTGTTTCTTTTTCTCACATGCACACACACATATAAACACGCAGTCATGCATACACATGAACATGGGCACACACGCACATTCAACTCCCAATCTCCCATTTTGTTTTTTGGGTAGCACTCATCTGCAGCCCTATTACCCAGCGTCCTCAGCGGCAGCACAACCGGCGCTGTGCTGCTGGAGTGTTCTGTTAGTCACATCAGCACCCAACGCACGCTCAACCGAGCTCAGATCATCAGGAATTTCACCGATGGAAAACCTGCTCAGAATTCAGAAAAAGGCTGTGCATACATCTAATTGTGATGGAGTTTTTCACCCCGGCTCAACTGCTCTTTTTCTCTGCTTGGTCCCAGGATGAAATGCTGTTTCATCTCACCAGTGTAATTAACCGAAGACATGAAATACACAAGTACATAACAAAAGTCTGTTTCGCGTGTTTAATTCAGGACAGCAGGTTTTTCTCCCCCCTTGGGTATAATTCAATCATCGTAACAAATTGTGACTTTTTAAAGATGATTGCAATGGCTATAGAGTTTCTATGAGTTTGTATTTTCATGAGCATTCTAACTGCAAACATCATATCTAATTTTATTTTTTGTGGCATGACTGCATATGACTCAGACATCAAAATGAAGTGATATCATCTGTACCATTTCTGAACATCTGTTGAGTGAAACTGCCAGAGGCCCTTTTAGTAATAAACCATTTAACAGCTGCCTAATTGCTGCATGGATCAGCTTCATAGTCTGTAAAATGGTCTGACAAACACGTAGTATGCTCTGCTCACAACGCAAAAGTTTAATTTACTTGTCTATTTGAGTGACTGAAAAGCCTGCATGTGAACAGTCATTGCAAGTCCAACACACCGCGTCGTTGGCCAAATTAAACACAAATGTGATTTGAACAGAACCACATGCATAGATGATATTACTCTTAGTCATTTTTGTTTAAGTCCCAAATTGTCTGTTCTTTCCTACTTTTAGCCTTCAACACCACTGCAGTCAGACGTGGGACCAAATCATTTCTCTGTAAGTCCCAAGTTTCATGTCTTTGCACTCAAGTTCCAACTTAAGACTGACAAGTCTGAAGGCAAGTCCCAAGATTTATTAACAAGTCATGATGCAACATTAATTGTAGTGTTAGTTTTACAGAGTCTTGCCTTTTTTGTGCAACTTCAACTGTCAAAACGTGGTTAGAAATAGTTGCTTTTCTGTTTGTAATTTCCAGCCTGAACATTTTGCTTGCTGCAGTTCTTTTTAATGTTGACCATCACATATTTTTTGTACACAAACAACTTTTTGTTGGTGTTAGTTTTGGTTTTCAACTGGAGCTCAGTATTTTAACGGTATTCTTCATGGTTGTCTTCTGCAGCCTGATTGGCTGCTGTCAGACTGACATAAATTAAGTGTTAAATCTTAGACTGGCATTTATTTTAGTTGATTCACAGAGAGAAAAGAAATGAATTGATATTTGGCAACATTTTTAAATAACCTCATTTTTAATCTAAAGGCCTGAAGGAACACATCAAGTATTTTAAAGTCTGAGTGCTCAAGTCCAAGTGAAGCTAGGATTCGTTGTAAAGCCCAAGTCTAGTTGCTAAATACAGACACTGCAACACTTTGATATTTTTTGTCAATAAATATTTGCTGGTAGTTAAAAAAAAACGTCTTTTAAAAGGGATCAATGAGGTAGCATTGGATAATTACTATAAACACACCACACACCACACAGTACACATCAATGCATCTATAATAACTGCCTTCTTGATTCGCATTTCAAGTTAAACACATATTGGTTGGTTGATTCCCTGCGACGAACTGACAGGCTCTTTTGCAAACAGGCATTAATCCTTTGAGTCAACTAGCATCGGGACATAAGAGTAGGCACAGCAGGGCCTCCATTTTCAGGACCGCTTGACTTTAGATGACTGTTAAATCAGCGAGACGTAGAATGTTACTAGAAATGCTTATTGGGATGTTTTCTTCTCTTGCTTTCCTGTTGCATCAGCCGTTGAAAGCAAACATTTTCCCTTGAATGCCAAGTTTATTTCTCAGCCTTGCCTGGATGATCTTGAGGCCTAAGCATTTCCATGTTGATTCCTGTTAGATAAACTGTGTTTTTATTCCAGTTTGTGAGCTGCCTCTGTTTACATCGCTGATCAAATTACACACACAGAGGCAAGTTGTTTGTAGCGACCATATTGAAAGTGCCATTGTGCTTATGAAAGCAATTTCTAACTTCTTTAGCCAGTCGTGGGGTGGGATTTGTAACTTTTTCCACCATTAACAAAACCCCTGGTCGGGACACCCTCTTCATCAGTAGAGAGGAGGAGGAGGAGGGAACAGCAAATGTTGTTTAAAGCAGGCAGTTTCAAGACGCCCCTGGACCAGAGGAGACCAGGACCAGAGTTTCATTTCTTCTCTCATGTTCTAGCCTTTGTACATGTTTGTGTTTACACGTGTGAGCCTGCATGCATCCGTTTGGAGACACGATTCATCCTTGACTGTGTGTTATGTATGAGCATGTTAGGTATCTGTGTGTGAGTGTGTGTGTGTGTGTGTGTGTGTGTGTGTGTGTCCATGCAAACAGTATATGTCTGGCACTTGCAGGGCTGACAAGACTGTAAAGCAGCTTCTTCCAGTTTTTTCAAGGGAGAGCATTTTCCGCCGGGGGAACAGACATGGTTCATTTCACCGCAGGACGAGGTGGTACGGATGGAGAGCTGGTGTAAAGATCTCACAGGTGCTGAGGACGCTGTAGCTACATGGGCTGTGAACTAGAAAAATATTTTACCGTGCATGCAGCTCATAGCCAACACCTGTTTACTTAATCCTTACAATGAACACAAACTGCATGCACTTACGCTTAACATTAAAAATTAAACATATTACAATAACAGAGGACACAGACATTGACACGATTCTGTCACTGTATATATTCCTCCACTGTCCACTTTAGAAAATTGTATTATATGCTTTGTTCCGACACCAATAATTACTCATCATGAAACAAAAACACTCTGTGACAAGGTGTGCTATTGTCATTGCTGAATTATTTACTAAGCCTCAAGCTTTTGTAAACTTCAGCGCCAATTAATCTCAAGAACCTCTTTTGTGTGAGAGCTTAATCGTTCGCTAATTAGCGTCCTTGCTAACAGACACTCTCAGTGGAAATATACGATTACATAGCCCATCGACAGGCTCAGTAAACAAAGGCTGTTTGCCAAAAAGCCAGAGCAGTTGTTGGAAAGCCGGGAAGAGGGGTAAATCTATCATTCATTTGTTTGTGTGTGTGTGTAGCCTACTGTGTGTAAATGAGCCTGTGTTCATGTGAGAACAAGTGACTGAAAAAAAGAGAACCGAGAAAGTGAAACACAAGTGAGCAGGGGAATTTAAAAAAAGAAAGAGTGTGATTGTTGGATGCGTTTTGATTTACCCCACGGTGATTGCATCGTAACCAGATTTAAGTGAACATGGTGGTTTGTTTGTAAGTGACAGTGCTAAAAGTCTATGGTCCAGACAACCGGGAATAGATGACCCCAGACAGATGGCTTGATGCTGCAGAACTGAGAGAAAGAACCTGGTGGGTGGACTGAGAGACGGAAAAAGAGAGAAAGGGGAGAGATGAAAGATACTTCACTTGCTTAAGCAAAATTCAAAATTTTGGATTTTACCTGTCATACATGTTTTTTAACTGTAGTACGTTTATTTTAGTTAATGATCTGTGAACTGGTTTTCTTAATACTGCTGTATGACAGCATAAACAGAATTGCAACCACCAGATTATGACTTTCATCGACTGTATCTGTTTGACTCTTGAGGCTTGTGAGATTCAAGAGAAAGGAAAATGACTTCAAGGAAAAATAAACATCCCAGCATGTACACATGTCGAGCTGGGGTAGTTTAGTGGCAAACCTAAAATATTATTTGGCAAAATTATCAGGATGATTCGTCTCTTTTATCTCATTCTCATTTATCTGTCTTGCTTTCTCTGAATCAGTTTATTTGCTCTCCTGACTACATTTGTGCTTCTCACTGATGAAGTGCAACACGCTGGGCTTTACTTTTGATTGTCACCACAGGCCCACAGATTACATGGGGTCACAGTCAATGGGAAAAGAGCTAAATTCCTTATGATGGAGCACATCTCAGTTGGCCTGCCTTCCAGGCATCCAGCCATTTAGGAAACCTGCTAGTTGGTCAATCCATCAGGTAGTCAGTCAGCCAAGTGGTCAACGAGCCGGCCAAACAGCTGCCAAGTTTATCAGTCACTAAGACAGGTTTCAAGCCATTAACTCTACTTCTGTACTGCTCCTTTTCCGTGGAGGAATGAAGGGGGGTTGTGGTGATTTACTATGATCTAACTGTGCCCCCCCTGCAGAGGACATTGCACTACGTTTCCACCTTTCCACTGAGGTAACGTCTCAAAGCTACAAAAAATAGAAATCAGCAAAATCATTTTTGTGAGGGGTTGTTTCTGTCTTTAAGAAGAACCTATGGGGAGGAAGTAATCAGATTGTTACTAATGTAATGTTGCTGTCCTTCGCTAACTTTCCATGAAAAAGCAGCCTGATTCAGAGCTTTATCATAATGAATTTTGCTGCAAATTGAACCAGCGTTTAAATAGTTTATTAAACTATTTAGTTTGATAGTTTATTCTTAATTTTCTCAACCTCTAAATGAGCACTTACTAACCAAATAAACAAAAGTGAGAGACACATGATTTAAAATGGGCACAAAGAGTTTTTATATTAGTAATCTAGAAGGTCATAAGGGACTGAAAATTTTAAAGAATTTTAGTGGAGATAAAATACGGTAGTTGCCTCTAGAATTCTTGGAGTAG
This sequence comes from Acanthurus tractus, assembly GCA_029783725.1. Taxonomy (NCBI): domain Eukaryota; kingdom Metazoa; phylum Chordata; class Actinopteri; order Acanthuriformes; family Acanthuridae; genus Acanthurus; species Acanthurus tractus. The sequence continues at coordinate 17,656,914 of JAQNCA010000027.1, read as the reverse complement.
AATCATAAAGTTGCACAAATGAATTTTTTTAGTAAAATATAAGTATCTTGAATTTGTTCTTAAGTCAAGTACTTGAGTAAATGCACTTACATTTAATCGCTGCCAATGACAACTAACTAAATATCAAAAATGCTGACAAATTCTCTATCAAGCAAAAAAATTAACCTGTTTTTTATTTTTTACATCAGTGAGTAATCTCTTTCATTTTTCCTTGTCAGCTGGTGATCCAATGTAATCAAAATAACCAGATTTCTGTCTTGTCATGCCGAGGCTGCACAATAGCTTTTGATGATAAAACAGGTTTGTGGATGGGATAAAGATGAATAAAGGCAGTAGCAGAAAACCATAAAAAAAAGTTTAAGTGAGAGGGATGGATGTCAATCTACAAACGCTGTGGAGGCTAACTGCTTATTAGCTCTGCGAGGATCGGAGCATTACGTTGTAAACAGAGGTTAACTCAGCATAGAGAGT
>JAQNCA010000027.1:17637188-17649781 GCA_029783725.1 Acanthurus tractus | reverse complement strand
GTGTGTGTGTGTGTGTGTGTGTCTGTGGGATATACGTCTGATTTGTGTGGTGCGTCCTTGCTTTAAGTGCATTTTTCCTCACCAGGTTAATCACGGATTTTCAAATGTTTATCTGGTGGTTTTGCGCTTTGCATACTTGCAGATAAAAAGTAATAATAGCGTATAAAGATCTTGCTTCAGGAAAATTACAGACTAATTCAACATTAAATGCTGAATAAACCTTTGGGTTCACAGTATACAGAGTTACCAAGCTAAAGAGAGTTTCATCTTCTTTATCTTGATAAATTATGTAACCACATAGTCTAGTGTTCTGCGTAAATCTTTGTGTGACAGTTTAGAGTTCTACAAACTTTTAAAAATTATAATATTTATACCTTTCTCTGTTACTAATTAAGTATGCCTGATAGAAACATTTTGTTTGTAATTTTTCTGAGATCTTTATATTAAGCCCATGTATCTGATGTTTCTCCAGATTTTATCTTCTTCACCAGAAATTTTGTGGTCGGTGTCTGCACACAGTATTGGACACATTTTAGGAAGTTAACTGACTGGCTAAAGCTGTTTATCACTTATTAATACCTTTTATTTAATCTGTAAACTTTAAAGAGGATTATGTGCACACAAAGAGAAACAGATGAGTAAGAAACTGATTCTTTTAAAGGCTCCATTTATCCAAATCATGCAAATACATAAACATTAACATTTTATCTTAACTCTTTTGCCAACACACAAGACATAAACATAGTTCAGATTGGATGTGCCACAGAAGTCAGAAATCTTCCTACACAAAGTGCAGTTTAGTGACAGTAAACAAAAGTTCAGGTTAATGAAGGCTCCAGAAAATAATCTCTTTTAAGATCTGCTCGTCTCTTCTGTGACAGTATCCCTGACCTCGCTGTCACTAGTTTTAATAAGGACAGGTTCATCAGTAAAAGGCAGTTACAGTCACAAAGCTGCAGGAGCCAAGTCTTTACATTAAACTGAGTAACAGGAGATCTGAAAATAACAACCCATACTAACTGCCTTGCTCGATAAAATGAGTGGTACATGAGGAAATACGTAGTTTCAGATATGACAGATCTTTTTAAGGTTAGTTTGGAGGATTTAGTAACATTTTGTGGTGAGGTTGCAGATTGCAACCAACTGAATATGCCCCTGCTTACCCTTCCCTTACAAACATGTAGAGGAGCTTTAGGTGGCCCTGAAGATCACAAAAGACTCCATGTGGAGTCAATCTTCGGATTTTTAATTTTAGGCCACTGTAGTAACAAAGTTGTACAACATGGCAGACTCTGTGGACTCTGACCTACTCTCTCCAAGATATAAAGGGCTCATTGTAAGGCAATGACAAGAAAAGTATTTTGATTATAAGGTAATGATGCACACAGAAATGTAAATATGAATATTATATTCAATATTCCTCCAATGTATCCCTTTAAATCCGACACACAGGACTTTGAAGAGTTAAGAAATGTGAAAAAAACAGTAGCTTCAACTCAAAATCAGGGAAGATATCCTTATTATTTTAAAGCATACTCATACTGAGAGTTTGATAACTGGATTCAGAGACACCGTGTTTAAATATCTTTCATAAACTTAAACTCGGCATCAGTGGAAAAGGTGCCAGTCTTTACACTGATGTGCCTGCGGTGAACATACCTTATGAGTCTCAAACAGCAACAGCAACACTCTCTCTTTCTGTCTCTGTCTCTCTCTCTCTCTCTCTGGCTGTACCTGTGTAACGGTCTGCGCTTGATTTTGATTCGGAGTGACAGTACACGACCACTGACTGTGTAATGCAGCAGTTCAACGAGTGTAGGTTTCAGTCACTGGCAGTTAGAGGACACATTCCACATAGTTCTGGGATTGTGGTTTCGGAGTAAAATGCATTGCAACACATAGTACACATTCTTTTTTTTTTTCCTTTTCTGTGTATGTAATGAATCTTGGAACAAACACTGCTTAAAACGAACACACATGCTCAGTCTCCTCGCCTCTGTCTATTTCTGTTGGTCCCATAGACAGACAGCACATATCTGCTTTTGTGGATTAAATCCAGAGGAAGTGCAACATCTGTGTTTTATTAGTTTCTTTACTTATCAGATTAAAAGGATGAAAAGGTAAACTCACAGTTGTGAAAAGTCCAACTGTTAAAAAAAAGTGCCATTGTTGTTCAGGGAGTAGTTCAGTTGCCACCCATAAATCTGGTGCAGACTTAAGCATTTCTGGTGCTGTAAGGATCATCATTCTGCACACATACACACACACACACACACACACGCATACACACACTCACACACAGCTACTTCTGAACCGAGACACCTCAGAATCCTGCCAGGAGGCTGCCAGTGCAGCATTGCGCAGACTGAGGCAAAGCAGTGCATGCTGGGAGTGTTTATCCGACAGAAGCAATTCAGGCTGCCACTCTGGCTCTGACAGTGAGTCGCATTACAGGAGAACTACAATAAAGAGAGAGCAGTATCTCTCACACACACATACTGTACTCTCACAATGCCTTGCATCGACTGTGCAGGGAATCTGAATTTATCTGTGCCAGCTGCCACCTGATGAATGTAATTGATGAGTGTTTTTGTGTGTCTGCTACATCTCCGTGTCCTTGAGAAATGACAGAGGCACACTCATTAGAGCAGAGAGAGAGGGGAAGATCATTTGTCAGCGCATGAACAAAAGAATATAACTGGAGGTTAAACACGTTGCTGGACAACTTGGTGGGTAAAATGAGCAAACTTGAAGGGTGGAAAATATATTTAAAACACAGCTTAAGTTCAGCAGTTAAGAGGCTAGAAAACCAAAAAAGGGACTGAATGAGAGAGAGATCAAAGAAGAAGGAGTTTTTTTGTGTCCAGATCAGATGAGGTCAGATGATATCCTGCAGAACTTCATTGTCTAATACTCTATAATGGCTGTGTGTCTGAACCTCTGCACTCTGCACGCATCTCACTGTCTCTGCCATTCACTTATGCTAGTAAGTGGCCACACCTGGTTCTGTTGGCTTCAGTCGAGTGAAGAAGTAGGAAGACCATGTGAGAGACCCCTCACCCCATACATGAGAGCCACATGGTGGGGCCTCAGCTTTGGCCAAGCTCTGCTCCTGTCCAAGTCAGCTGAGAACAATACAGAAGTGTGAGGCGATGTGCATGAATCTGCATCCGCTCTTTGCTGCTTCGGGTCAGCAGGGAGCATACCGCACGCGTGAGTCAGTTAGCCCATCTTGAGCTGTCTGCTTACAGCACTCTCCCCATATGTTTCATCCCTCAAAATCAACCTCCATCTGTCTGTCACGCTGCCCGTGTGAATGTGAACCACAACGTCCAGTGATCATTCCGCAGCTAATCGCCTCTCCGGCTCTCATGGGATGCTTGTGAACAACTGCGAGAACACAGAGAACTGTCACCACGTCTATTGTTGTCTCTCACCAACGCTGACAGTCAATGAAAGATATTGACTTAAAACTGCTGCCAATGTATTTAATCCTCACAGCATTCTAGATTAGCATCAATCAGGGATTACAAGAAAGTCGGAGGAGAAACAGAGCTCTGATATGTTTTCTTTTTTTTTTTTCTGGGCATACAGAGCTGTCTTCAAAAGAAAGTGATGATGACAGTTTGACAAGGCCCTGATAGAAAACACTGTTTAACCTGCTGAACACATAGAGGCTGTTAAAAGTCCTCTTTTATCTGCTGGCATCCCTCCTAGTCTCTCTCTTATCCCTGCTGCCAGAGATGTAACTTGCCACAGAACTGCTATCAAAGCAGCGGCCTCTTATTGAGCTGTGTGAGGCGGGGGGGGAGACAGCATCTGATCGACGCAGGCAGAAAAAGGGGTGACGTGTCAATCAACAGAGAGGACCTTGTAGATGGCACCCTCACAGGACGCCTTGGGGTCCTTGGGAAGGATCGTCATGACAAAAGGCCTCTGTCGGCATCAGATAGCATGTGGGAAAGAAGAAGGGGAAGAGAGAAGAAGGGGGCGCAGTTAAAAGTCTTGCTCACTTTAAAACAGACAGAAGGAATGAAAGAGTGAGTTTATCACCTGGTGCTGGTCCCTTAGGACCACATGGGTGTCCCTGAATGCTTCTGTTTTAATTAGAAACACCCCATCGCATCATGTCTTTTTTCTCTCCTCTTTTTTCCTCTTTTCCCTTTTAATGTCTGCAGGAGTTACAGTGTATCAGGTACATGTTTGTGATTGAGACACAGACGTTCATGGGGTGGAGGATTTGGATCAGCGTGTTGTGGCTGAGTGTGAAACATGAAACAGAGGGGGCATTTCGTAATATGCTTTGTTCATCATGACTGGGGCCTGAAATCCATGCTGTAAGGCTTTGTTCTTGTTGTTAGTGGTAGCACTTGTGGTTTTGTCAGGAAGTTTTTTTTTTTTCTGTTGTTGTTGCCCCTGGTGACACCAAATATGCACGGCTTTGCTCCAAACCACAGCAAAAAGCGTTTCCTGTAACCTGAGATTTGCAGCCAAAAGTAAATGCTGTTAGTGGGAACAACACTTACCGTCCATAGGCTCAGTGGAGAAAAGCCCAGAGCCTACTTACCGTTTGTTTTCTGATTTGCAGCATAACATTCTTGTTTGTTAGAAACATAAATTACGTAAGCATCATGATTTTTATACATGTATATCTGGTCGTGTATGACAGAAACCATTACATTTCTAAATTTTAGTAAACATGTGTCAGCTGTGTCTCACTTTTACATGACAATTGCTCTTTTGTTCACCCGTGTAAACTGACTTGCATTTCTATTGTCAGTGCCACAGCGTAAGTGCGGATGCTGCTGTGCCTCCCCTGCTTGCTGAGTATATTGAAGGTTGGTTGGAGACCTCTCTGCTGATATTCCTCCATCATTGATATGCAAGCTGCATCGTACAGGCGCTAGCGCAAGGTTAAGCATGCGTGACGGCCAGGCTTAGGAACTGCTTCAGACTCTCTCTCTCTGTCTGTCTGTCTGTCTGTCTATCTGTCTGTCTGTCTCTCCCTTTCCCTCCTGCAGACACAACGCAAACACATTTTCTCTTACCATGCCTTCTGTCTGCGTAGCCCTCAGCTCTTCTGTGTCTTGGCCTCAGTTGTCCTTTGTCTGTTTTGTGAAGTTAAACCACTTTAATTCTGTATAAATTTACTGTCCTTACATGACCACATACCGGCTGTCTGTCCGCTGATCCCTATAAAGTCCTCCATGACATTTTCTCCCCTCTGAATACTAGGCAATATATCCTCTCTCTGAGGATTTAAGTCTCTGACATTGAGTTTTTGCCTTTTTAAGGTCCACTAAATGCCATTTCTCATCCATGAAGAAGCAGGAAGGATAAATGAGTGACGCTAGGTGCAGAGCCGGGGCAACAGAGGGGCTTTTCATCATTTACAGAAGCAAACTAATAAGGATAAGTGTAACCAGCCCCCGTGTTTTTGTGTCTTATCTTAAACAATACTTTTCATTTACAGATATCTAAAAATATCTAAAAATTAGCCTCATTTTGTTCTCTATATACATTTTACTACAAAAGTGTACAGTTGCCTGTTGCAGCAAGAGGTATTTCTCTGAATGGGGAGTCATTTATTTATACTTCCTCTCGAGCCTCTGATCACGCCTTAATAGCCTTACATTCCTCCTTAAATTGCTCTAGATTGCCTTCATCTGTATCAGTTTTTTTGTTTTTTTTTATCTCATCCCAAAGCTTTGTTGTTCAAAAGAATAGAGGTCTATTAGATCCAGTAGAAAGGAATTCTAATCCTTTAAGATTAGGGCAGTGCAGTCCTCCCAGTCGTCTCCTTCTCCCTCTGGTTTTGTTGGAGTTGCTGCTGATTGTGGAATGTTGCATTGTGTGAGCTGAACAATGACGGCAAGTGGCTGGATGGTCTGCGGAGCAGGCAGGAGAGAGGAGTGACAGTCAAGGTCCTGCGTGCTGCGTTACGGGGAGGTGTCGACGAGGCTCAGTCAGAGGATGGCAGCTAGGAACCACTTCAGTCTCACTGTGTGTGAGTGTTTGTGTTATAGTGTGTAAAAGAAGATGTAAGGGAGGTTAGAAACAGATCTGTTAAAAAAAGTGTTCATAAAGAGAGAAAATATTGTAGGTGCTACAGCAACTAGGGCTGGCACAGTATTTTAAGGCATTTAGGGTGATAGTGATGTTCTTGAAAATATAAAGGGATAGCGAAAACACATTTTTTGGATTAGGTCTCACAATAGCAGTCTAGTTGTCCTCAACAGGGTACTTCTGCTTCAGGTGGTGAAATAAGATGTGTTATCCCCTGCTATTGTTACAGTCTTTTTGAACTTCTTACATATCATTGTGTATCATTGTACAAACCACTTCCACTTCCTGAAGTCTGTCCCCCCTTTTTTATATTAAGCATTTCACCAATAAGTTGGAGCATTATTATTATTATTATTATTATTATTATTATTATTATTATTATTATTACAAATAAAATCTAGTACAGTAGCCCTGCTGTAAAATCTTTCTTTAAAGAAGTTGCAATATATTTTCTTTTAGAAAGGTGTTCATTTAACCTTATTCTTTTCATTCTATAACTGTCGTTTAAACTGTACATACAAAATGACCAATTAATTAGTAAGTCAGTTAATCAGCAGCTATGTTTTTAATCAAATAAACAGTCAAGTTTATTTTTTTTATTAAATAATGTCAAACATTTGCTGGTTCAAGCCTCTAAAATGTAAAGATTTGACTCTGCATTATAGTAATTTGAACATCTTTGAAATTTGGCGTGTGACTGACACGATTATCAATTAGAGGAGATAACTGCCACCTCCTCTGATCTGTAATCAAAATGTCTTGAATATTATCCCCAAAGCAATAATTTATTTACTTGCAGCCTAGTTCTGTTGTATTGCTTTGTGTTATACTGAGATGTCTTTTTAAACAGAGCCTGTGCTGATTTTTAAACACCAGCATTTTCACCATTTTGTCGGCAGACATGGCAATATTTTTGTTACATGTATGACTGTTAAATATTGCTTCTCCACTACAAACCACAAGTCCCCTCTTTCAATAAAACTCTAAATATAGACTTAAAAAGAAAACAGTAATTAACCTTGTATGATCACTAAGTGTTGTCATCAAACTCTAAGTTCTCTCTGTAAACAGCAGTTTAATATTCTGGGGCTTTATGGCAGTGTTGCATTTAAGATTTACTGTAATAGCTAGCTTGTAGAGAAAGTTGAACAAGGAAAACACTCCTAAAAATCATTGGTGTTCTTTCAGCTGTGAAATTAAACAAACTCCCCACGAGAGGTGACTCAATCTAAACAAATCAAAGCCAATGAAATGGAACTCAAATTAAGAAAGTGACGAATTTGCCTCCGCTTTTATTTGATTTCTCCACTTTACATGTTCTGCAAACAAATTTCACTCGCAGGAAAAAAAAACCGCACCGGCTGGAATGTGTATGTGATTTTTTTAATGGACACAACAGGATTTTTGCCTAATTAGTCTGTTAGTAAACAGTGCACTACCCATCGCGCGCTCTCACCATCTCTCTCTGTGTCTCCCTCTCTCTGATAAGCTGGCATTTCCTGTTATCTCAGCCCTGAGCATTGTTGTCTGCTCTGTGAGACAGCAGAGTCTCCGCACTGCTGACAGAACAAGAACTGTTGCACTTTGTCTGATTGTGCTTGTATCGGGCTTCCTTTTTTATTGTATTGTCTGTTCGAGTCTTAATTGCAGCTGCACTAATTTGCTGCTGTTCAAGATGCGAATGGGGGAGTGTATCCTGCCAGAGCTGCCACCAGTCGGCATAGTCTGGTACACACCACCCACTGAACTCACAGTTGGTAGTTTTGCTGGTACAAAAACACAAAGCAAAATGGTAAATATGTCAGTATTCTTATGCTGCTATTAGAGCAAAACTCTAATTTTGACTACAGCCATTCCAGAGACATGGAGCAGGAAATTAAAACCGGGAATAGAAAAAGTACACCTGCTGTAATAGAACAAATGAATGAAAAAATAATGTAGGAAACTGTTTAGTTTTATATAAAGTAATATAAATCCATATTTCCGCCTCCTAAATCATGAGGATTTGCTGCTTCTCTTCATCGTATGTAATAGAAAACTCAGTACTTTAACAGAAATAATTAACAGAATAATCAGTGATGATAGTAAATTTTAATTTTAAATCTCTTAAGTAACAATTTAGTGACTACATGTAGTGAAGTCATAGCTTTACCTGCTTGGAAATCCCTTTTTCTCTCACAATACTGATTTCAGTGACAAAACTCAAGAGGCTGATTAGACTAATTTTTAATTACTGGTATAATTGTTTATCCAAACGGCCTCCACAAAGACAACAACTTAACTTAATTTGAGATTGTGGTTTACATGTATTTTAGCCTACATTTAGTTAACTTCTGTTCTTTCTGTCAGACTTTATGTTCTGTCCATCCGTCTGCTGTTTTTCATGCCCATCATATCCGATATGATAACCAAGAGTGGGTGTAGTCTTTTTGAGACACGTTCTGTGCTGTCTGTGCAACACAGGGCGGAGGGCCGAAGCTACAGTTTGACTTGTGGTTACTGTATCTTGATGAGTCGGCTGTTATCAGTCCTTGTCCTGTTCACCAGCTGACCTTATTCTTACAGTACTTTTTTTTCCATAGTGAATCAAAAAACACATTCAAAAACAGACACTTAACTGAAACCTCCTGGTCGCTGGAGTCCATTGGAGTCCTTTGCAGAGCATTCTAGTTAACTGAGAGTCTTGGATGTAGAAAAGACATCCTTCGTTGTGACTGTGTGATTAAATCTGTGATTAAACATGTGTTTTCCAGAAATTGAACGACCAAAAACCAAAACTCAAGTCAATATGTTTATATAACAAAGTAAAACTAATTACTGTTGTTCCTCCGCATCTTTTCAACAGTTTATAACTCAAACATTATTTGTTTCATTATTTGTTGTTTCAGGATTTGTCTTTCAGTGTTTACTTTTACCTTGCATTCGACTGTCCCAACAGTAGGAAGGAGGAGGAGAGGCTTCTGGGATCTCTAGTTAATGAAAGGTAAACACAAGGTTTACAGTGAGGTGAGCCAAAGAACGCAGGAGTCTTCCTCTCCGTCAGGATATGAGCTTCATTCCTTTGACTTATACTACTACGCGTGACATTTCACCTCTCTATTGGCAAATCTCTCTCTTTGCGGGGAGAAAATTTCACTGAGAGCTACTCGACTGCTTCCAGCCACTTGTGAAGTTATGCATCTTTATTATTTGACTATCGACAATATTTTCCTTCTTCGCATTTATCTGCTGATTGCAGTGCATGCAGTAAAATACTGCAATACTGCGCCATCATCCCTCATGTGAAGGCATCAATCAGCCACGTGTGATGTTACAGAGATTTGATCTGTGTTACAGATCGACCTCTCACACAGATCTGAAGTCAGCCAGCTCCGTCACCCTGGCTGTTTGCAGCCAGCGCAGGCAACACCAATCCTTGCCAAGCTGGTGTTGGAGCACTCAGGCCTGTCACCCAGCCAGTGCTCCGCTAAAGGCTTCACTATGTGCTGTGAAGTGAGAGGGATAAAGGCTACGACAAACATTTGCTCAGAAAAGCAGCCAGTGAGACCATCTTAGTTTAGAAAAATAAGGGAACATGAGCAGATAAAGCACAGTTTATTTGAGTATGAGTGTCTCTCCTCAGGCTGATTCCATGCAGGATTATGACGAGCGATTTGTCATAAACACATGTCAAAAAGGCCTTGAACTTTTCACTGCTTCTCCCAACTTTGGATTATGCACCGAACCAGAGCTGAAGTCTACACAACAGCCAGTCAGCGCCAGAGAGAGTAAACTCTGTATGAATATCTCAATACAAGTGCTGTGCCTTTAGCAGGAGCCATTAGAGGGATCTCAGGGGATGTTGTGGAGGGGTAATGGAGAATATAGATTTAACTTGTGACCATCAGCAAAAATACCAATTAGAAATGCATCAGCGAGCAGCCAGTGATATGGCCACAGCAGACTGCCAGTTGGGGATTAATTGAAGGCATGTATTTGACTTAGATATCCAGAAGTTGAAGAAGTCTAATGGAAGCTTTGTCATACTTATATATAAATAATAACACTTATAAATAATAAATCGTCCCAATGTTGATACTTGTTTTCTTCCACATGATGATATAAACTTTGTCTGCATGCTGGCTTTGATGTTGTTTGATGCACTTGCAGTAGTTGTGTTATAATCACACTTTATTGAGTAAATAATAAAACAAAACCCCTCAAAGACATAAAGACCAACTACCTTTTTGGCTTTTTAAATTGTCAGGACAGAAATTTTGTAATCAAAGACTGCAGTTCAACCTCCTATTCTCACTGTGTTTGCACATCAGATTTAGTTCCACTTGTGCAGGAAAAGTGTTTTTACAAAATTCTTTTTTATTGAGCAGTTAAATGTGACATAATTTCATTTATGCATTCAAGACTCCTTTAAATGGTTCTTCTCACAGTCATGCCTGTTGGAATTGTCAGTCATCAATGAATTAAAGTAGCAAAACATGAAGCCACATTAAAAAAAAACAAAATTACAACAAATTCTAGTGTTAAGGGATGTAACAGTCTGATACCAGCTGAGTTTTTTTCAGAGATCCTCTCTGATAAAGGTGTGTGACAGCAGCAGGCATGTTAACATTGTCCTTTTCAGTTTTGCTCACAGGCTGCAGCATCACTTCTACACGACGCTGTCCTGACCTCCCCTCGTTGCGCTTCCCAGCTCCTTTCATTAATCATTTACTCGCTCCCTCCTCTCTGTCTCTATCTTTCTCTTCCTTCTCCTCCCTCGTTCTCTTCCTCGACCCTCTAGTCCTCTTGTTGCTGCTAATCTCTATCTCTTTATCTCTCTCTCCATCACTTTATCTTTATCTCTCTGTTCGCTGGTAAATTATCCATCTTTGTCCTTCCCTCGATACTATCAGCTTCTATCATTGCCTTTGCATTCCACAATCTTTCAAACCGCATGTCCGGCTTTTACCGTATGTATCCTGGTTTGTGTGTGTTGTGTATTTGCAGAAGAGTTCAAAGAAAAGCTCAAACAAAGCGTCTGCTGTATGCAGCGAACAGCACTTTCCAAAAATTAATCCACTCGCACCTCGCTGACCAACTCCACCGCAAAAAGTCATTAAAACTCTACTTTTGTCTAATGAAAATGCACCTGGGATTAGTCCACTGGATTTTCCACATAAAGTGATTTGACCATGATCCTGTCGCCGTACCTTTACCAGACAAGGTGTGTGCATAAATAGGCTTTGAAGATGCTCTTCTCTGTATAAAGGCTCCATAATCCCCATGGTTGTTTGGGCTGTTTTTTTTTCTCTCTCTGTTGTTTTCCTGAAGCCCTGCGTATAAGATGAATTATTCAGCATTGTAATGGGTCTATATTTGTCGTTGTTTATCTTGCCTCAGTGCCCCCGCCACCCTCATCGCTGCCCCACCACCATCTCTCTCCCGGCTTTCACTTGTCTGCCTGTGTGTCTGGCAAGCATAGCCCGCTCTACCCGCAGAGGATGCTCCACTTTAATGAATGAAGTGAAGTCATTTAGCAAGGCTCTTAATGGCACGTAAAGCCCCGCTGCTTGGCTTGATTAATCAGGGAAAGTGTTTGGCTGTCACACACAGGGCTGTCCTCAGCAGGGGCAGCAGCTTGAGCCGCGCTCTCTTTTATGGCGGGGTCCCTGCGTCTGTTCTCGCCAAAGTTGTCTGGAGCCTGAGCTGCCAGCGCTCTCTTCATCCGCAGGTGGTGTCTGTTTGACGGTTGGCTCTTGGAGGCTCGATTGCAGAGCGAAAGCCCTGCTTGGCTTCACTGTAGACTGGGCATGATGATGATAATGTTGATGATCCTTCCTGGAGCCAGAGACAGGTGTCTGAGACTTGTGCTGGTCTGTTGCCTACAGTGTGATATCATGAGAGGACAGTTCAGCCAGTGGACAAGGATACAAACAAAACGGAGTAAACCACCTTAAACAACAGGCCTTTACAACTGCCTCATGCAAGATTTCAATCATATAATTACTATAAAGGGGGTGGACAAAATAACAGACACCCTGGATTACAGTTACATAGCCGAGCAGTGTAACTACAAATTTATGTTAGAGCAGAAGGCAATACAGCTTAACAAACGGATTGGCCAAGCCAGTAAAGCAGCCGATATTAGCTTGTTGCAAAACCATTAGTATCACTGTGTGTCTTATTGATAAGTAACAAGACATGAAAGTAAAGGAATGAAAAACTAAGGTTGAGATACTGTAGAAAGTTTGTCCACAAGACACATCTGAAAAGTAGATTTTCAATGTAAAATATCTAGTTTTCTGTGTTTCGTGGTCACAATTTTTGAGTAAAACAAACCAAGAAATGTAAAGACTACTCATTTACAGCATGTTCATGGTAAAAAAGAAAAAAAGATGTTCATTGGCTCTATTTTGCTTTGGGAATTTAAATGTATAAACTACCAACGAAAGATACAGTTATCGGCTTAAATTACCGTATTTTCCGCACTATAAGGCGCACCTAAAAGCCTTTAATTTACTCAAAAACCAACAGTGCGCCTTATAATC
>JAQNCA010000027.1:17610685-17622482 GCA_029783725.1 Acanthurus tractus | reverse complement strand
TGGGAGACAGACGGAGAGGAGAGGAGAGGAGAGGAGAGGAGAGGAGAGGAGAGGAGAGGAGAGGAGAGGAGAGGAGAGGAGAGGAGAGGAGAGAGGTGGAGAAAAACATGGAAAGAATGAGTGGAAAAGAGAGGCCATCACCAAAAAACTACCCGTAGAAATTCACAGTAATTAACTCTAACTGTGCTCAATATGACAATGACAGTAACTTACTGTTTCCTCTTATCTGATCAGAATCAATTTAATTCAGGAATCATTCGGAATCTATCTTATCGTCATTGGCAGAGGCCACCAGCAACATCTTTTTCTTACATTTCCTGCAGGGATGTAATCAGAGAATTATAATTAGACCAATTGTAATTAGACCAAGGTCACTTTCAATCAACTCTTCCAAAGCTGTGCTGCTTTTCAGATCCAATCAGAGGTACTACCCACATATCTGCCGCTCAATTAAAACAAAATGAGGGGACAACTGCGGCGGCCATCGTTGGAAAAAGTAGCGCGTCTTAATTTGATGCTGGTGTCTCTCTTTCAGTCTCCTGACTTTGAGACTGATGGAGATTTTAATCAGACATTTTGGTGGTAATTATTTTCAGATAGCTAATTACTGAGTGAAGTCCTAATTAATGCTGGGAAGATGTAGGAGCTCGTTTGCATCATCTTTGGCTCCCTTTCCTTTGATAATTGACGGGATTGTGACAAAGCTTTTGACTTGATTTGCATGATTATCCCAGTTTGAACTGCATACTGTAGATACAGTATAGCTGCGAGTAAATCTGATTTAATGGAACAATGTTTTAACAGTCTTTACATACGGGACGTTTTGCACCTGGTCGTTCACTGTATATGTTGAGCACATCACCAGATCACCCGTGTGAGGCTGGTCTTTCAGGACATTAGTCGGGTAATCTAACAGTTAAAGGGAAAAAAAGAAAATGACTGATGCTCAAAGTAAAGAGAGATGCAATGTTATTGATTTTTCGACCTCAGATGAGGCTTTTCAGGCATCAGAAAGGCCGTTTACAGTTCTGTTAAGTGCTTTGTAAATTGTGTTCTTTATACTAAATGAGCAGCTTCCATTTGCGAGGGGCCATGAAGTCATGAAAACAAGTTATTTTTACATTCTTACACTTGGTCCGGAAATGGCCCTTTTTGGAGTTAAAAGTGAGCACCGACGCTGCCTTTCTTTCTCTTTAAGAATACGACAACAGCATGAGACTGACACATGTGGCTGTAGCATCATAGCACAGCATAAACTTACATGGATGCACTTGTATACATCCATGCTGTAAAATAATGTTGTTTTATATTTTGAATTTATTTATGTGAAAAAAAAAAAAATACATTCAAAATAACAACTTAAAAGTCTGTGATCTTTAATAAAACATGAGCAAATTAAGAAGGAATTAGAGAAAATCCAGCCAACATGAAACTGCTTACAAAACTGTAGAAACAATGTTGAATGTATTAGTAGCATTTCTTGTACTGCCTTTTGATATTTAAACCCTTTAAAATACTCGCTGTACTAAAAATTGTTTAATGTAACTAATTACAAATGTTTGCTTATAAACTGTGTTCAGTGCATAATGTAGGATTGTTTGTGTGTGTGTGTGGCACTCAAAGTTTGCAGAATAAGTGTTCACATACAGAATACAAGTTTCTGTCTGTAAAATAATTATTCGTACGAGCTCTGAAAAAACAGTTTCGAGGTTAGAGAAGCAGACTGGTGGTAGAAGGGCTGACGAGTTAGAAAAATTGAGGGAGTTTGGAAAAACCAATGAAAAAAACACCAGTGAGGGAGATATCTCTCTCCTGATTTCAGGAGATTATCAGTGTCCGACAGTTGTACTGGTTGTGCTGTGCAGCTTCCAGATAAGAATTTGCTTATTAACCGAAGCAAGTCGTTGGTGGAAAAATTAGTCCCCGTGGATGAATCGTTTGTATAAAAAGTGATTAGTGTGAATGAAAATATGCTGTGAACTGGAATTTGCAGGTGGTTGTGAAAGTCTGAACATGTATAATTACATTTATCACACTGTTTGTTTCAGCTTCAGCTGTTGGAATTTTATTTGCCTTCTTTGTGATCAAACACTCTTTATGATGAAAAAGTATGTTTATTCTGTTGAACACATAAGTCAGAAAAATGTCCAAAGACTTTGGGAAGACAATGAAATAGATTTTACACTCTTTTGTTGCAAATTTTTTTTAAATCAACTAATCAATGGATCAACATATTGTTCGAGCTCTTCTCACGATGCCTCCATGTGATCGCATGATGTCGATATACTATCATTTGTATGCAGTTAGAGCAAAGAATTACTTATATTTCTTCTTATATTGTTTCATTTTTAGAAAAAAAAGAGGTCCACATGTTCACATTTTCATAAGACAAATACATAAAAATGGAAGAAAAGTGTGTTGTTTTTCAAAAGTGTATTTTTTTTTTCTCTCTCATCCCTGTCGTGACCCCTCAGATTCATGTGGAGAGACCTTGATGAGCCCCTGTCTCAGGCTGGAAACTACTGCTCTAAGGTTTTACCCGCCTAAATTTGCAAACTGGTAAAAGTGCAGTTAAAAACTACTTAAGATGAGCGAAGAGGGTGACACATGGATGAACGAGAGAGTGCGCAGTAGACACAAAACTCGCAGTCGATAGCAGCAGTGCTACAAGTATTTAAAGCAAGGAGAGCCTGGTATCATTGTGTGGCATCGCAGTGGGAGATAGCAGGCACACGGCAGTTAGAGGGGAACAAGAGATCAAGAGGCAGTGCCAAGAGCAACCCCCTTTGATAAAAAAATGCTTTGTCTCATGCTGCTAGATCTTACATTCATACACTCTCACTCATGCCAGGGAATGTATTCACTCCACACAATTTAACATCAGTGCACATATTCTGTCTTTATTGTACAGCCAAAGGATACACACATTTATATGTAATAACACACGGTTTCGCTTTGCTTATTCACATCCTGATGCACTCAGTGTTTGATATCTCTGGAAAAACAAGTGCAAACACACTGTGTGCAGAAAAAGGTGCAGTGACCCTGGGGTTGAACTGAAAACACCTCCTGTCTGCAATGATGAACATGCACTGTACAGTGTGAATGTGAGCTGCTGCACAAACAAAGAGAAGTGCACTCATGTACACACTCGACCAGGGTCGTGTTATCTGGTTTCATGGTTTCTTGGCACAACTTTTGTTTTACACATAAATGAGTCTTTACCCTGGCTCTCTTTTCTGTGATGCTCTGCACCGTATTCCCCAGAGGGTTGCAAGAGAAATGCAGTAATGTTGAAATTATTCGTTGTTAATGTAAAATTTACAGCACAAACACAATTTAATGTCTAGAAGTGACTTTATCTTTGAAACATATGAGGTAGAGTTGTGTTCTTACGTTACCCCAAATGTTTCCAACAATGTTTAAATTAAATTCAGAGAATTTTGTAATTTTATTCTATTTGTGTCGGCTGTGGCTAATTTTTTTAAGAATCAGGAAGGAGGGCAAAGGTGGCTCAACATAATATGAGTAAAACTGAATAACATTCTCTGTGATGATGATCTTCCATGATCTCAAGCTACTTCACTGTACATCAAACTACATCTTCTGTTGTCAGTGTTACGATGTTAGGCCTCTAGTGGCAGAAACTACATTTAATTCTATGAAAATCCTGTGTTTTGGACACTCATGTGCCACCTACGGGCTGAAATTTCCCTGTGGATGCAACATTATGCCACAACAGGTCCAATCAAGTTGTTTTCTGTCTCCAAACTTTCTCACAAGAAATGGACAAACTAAAAAGAATGCAGGAACTATTTTCAAAGTACTCCTCATTTAACTTAAAACAATAGCATTACCATAAAACCAATATTCCACCTCAATAATCTAACTTTCTTACAGCTTCATTATTAAACGTGGCACTTTCTCTTTCCTGCGGTCGTCTTCTCAGGCAGCGCTGCCCCCCAACGAGCTCCACCAATTCATTTCTCAGCAAAACTTTTCTAATCTTCATTCAAAGCTGAATCATCTCGAACTTGTTTTTCTGAGTCTTGTTGCATATTGTTGCAATTACCACCATCTGCATTAAACCTTTTGAAGATAATTTCCCTCTCACTGGAACTAATAGACTGATTATTAGTTAGTTCCTTCAACTTTTTTCATTTTTTCCCTGCGGGGTTTGTTATTTTTGAACATCACTGTAATTTATCATGAAATAATACATAATTGCTGCAAAGTGTGTCAACTTTCTTCTGAAAGGAGCTGCAAACTGAGTCATTCCTGTCAGCATTAATAACAACCAACGGAGAAAGTCCTGCTGGGGACTGATGTTTTATTATCTGATTATGGACCGACATGAAAACAAACCTGTGAACGAGCGGCTTGTTTCAGTAGCATGAAATGCAAACTTGAATGTTAAGCGTACAAGTTTTCACGTGTGTGTCTGTGTTTCAGTCTGTGTGCATATAAAGAGGCAGAGCATAACAGAGAGGACAGAGACAACCTAGAAACAGAGACTCTGTTGGCTCCAAGCATTGTGGGTAACAAGCTGATTCCAACCAGTTGAGAACCAATGGGGGTTGGGGAGACCCCCAGTCTGTTTCCAGGGAAACAGAGCCCTTCTCCTCCTACTCTCCCTCTCTCTCCCTCTCTCTCCCTCCTATCTTCCTTCTTCGTGGTTGAGGAGGAGGAGGGAGGTGTGGAGGTGACTCACTGTAACATCATTGCCATGGCAATGAAGAGCGAGCCGAGTGCAGTGGGAGTGAAGGGAGAATAAGAACAGGAATTTCCATAGGTTGAGCAGAGATGGAAATCGGGTGTCACGATTGTGTGTGTAAAAGAGAAACAAGGGAAAATTAATTTGGAACTCTCACTTTATGTCTGTCTGCCTATGCATTACTTTTTTGCTTTTCTTTTTGGAAATCACTCCTCACCCTCTTTTTCCCATTCTTTCCTCCCCTGCTTCTTCCTCTCACTGTCTCCACTGCTTCATCCTCTTTCACGTCAGCATTTTTTTTCTTCTCTCACTTTGTGTCTCTTATCTTCCTTCCTCGTTCGCTGGCCTGTTGCACGCAGCCCTCTGGTCTCTGAAGAGTGTGTTTTCCACTGGCCTGTTGCGCTGAGTCATGTCACATGCGTGTTTGGACATGCTGAGGTGGAGCACTAATGTGATGTTGACATATGCACGCCTTGCTGCTGTGCAGCGGGCAGGGGCAAAGATGAGAACATGGTGCAGAGTGGAGGGGAGAGGTTAAGTGAGGGCAGAGGAATACAGCAAGGTGTAAGAATGAAAACGAGCTCAACAGAGCTGTGGGACACGGAAGAGTAGTTTCCAGTTTGACTGCAGTTATTATTATTGATTATGAAAATAAGGTGCTTATTAGGGAGCATATGTTTCCTGTCTGCAACAGTTTAAGGAGGGGTGACATGATGCAAACATGCAGCTAAAACTAAGACTAACCCAAAAACAAGGAGTGAAAAAACAAGCAGTGAAAAAAATGTCATAAATTAAATAAAAACATAAAGAGAAACTAAGACTAAACCCAAACAAAATTGCTTGGTTACAAAACTTATTTAAAGTAAAGAAGGAATTAAGGTGCTTTTCAGTTTTAGTTTTATGCACCAAGGTTTAAGGTTCATTTACTGTCATTTTGCAACACAAGGTTGCACATAAAAACGGGCTGTATGCAACATTTTAATTACTCACTTCAGTTCTTGCAACTTTGTTCAAGCTGCATTTAAAAATGTGTCAAATCCACTTCAAATTATTTGAACTTATTTTAATTAACTGATGACAATATAAAGTGTTTGTAACGAACCTGTCCAGTGGTCTACTAGTCTGGATTCCTCACTGTCACACAGGCGGCCTGAGTTCATCTCCAGCATTAAAATGATTTCATATCTTCATCATGCTGCCATACATCTTGTACTTTCACATTACAGACTAAGCCTGCACATACAGCACAAAACACTAATTGTAACTATGAGAAATCATGCTATAATTGGTGCTTAAAGCTGTAGCTCGCTCATGCATACAGTGCATACACATGTTCAGATATTTGAGTAATAGCATTTAGTAGTGCATTTTTAGCATTTACTTTGTATGTATTTTTAGCTACAAACTTTATACCACATTGCACATTACTAGAAAAATGGACCAAAACAACTGCAACACTAAATATCCTTTAAATCATCATTGCATACTTATACTTTGCATACTGATACTGAGCACATATTTTTCCAAGTTGGACACTGAGTAGTTTAGCATCCAGTCTCCCCTGATAGATCTGAGAGTAAAGCTATAGAAATACTACAAAAGTTTACACATTAGCAGCCTAACAAGTTGTGTGTGTATGTGCGTGTGTGTGTACATGTGTGTGTATAAGGGATTAAAGGGAATGATCCAGAGATTGAGCCATAGAAGTTGCGGCAGGACTACAGAGCAAGAGCAGCAGAGCAAAGCAAGAATGCTGACATGATCAGACTGGCACGTTATCTCTTTGACCCCAACTAACCCCAGTGGCGTTTTGCTGTTGTAGACACCCATGTCCTTATCTCGTGCTGCCTCTTGTGTCTGGCCTTCTAGCACTAGGACAGCAAGATGAAACACAGAGAGTGACTTCTTACTGCTTCCTCCTGTAAGCTGAACTGATGAGTCTTTGTATCATTCTAATCCACTCTTCAATCTCTGCAACTGCACAATAACAATCACAAAATCTGTGGATTACAGGCGAATCTATATTCTGCTTTTGCATCAATCTGCCAAAGTAGAGTATGACGCCACCTCCTCACCATCTCAAGTCATGGCTATTAAATCCTCACCTCTGTGTCTCCCTACCCTTCCCTCTCCCCTGTGTTCAGTCCATCTCCCTTATCTCCCCCAGTGTTGTTGAACCAAGTGAGATAGTGTTAGGAGAAGAGTGGTTCCCCACTGCCAACATGACTATCATTTTCAGCTCTGTCTGTGCATCTGACAGCACATCAGCCTGCAGCTCCACCTCAGATATTATACTGCTCCTTGCGGCCTCAGAGATGTTTGAAGGGGTCGATAATGACATCAGTGATAAAGGAAATATGGCCACTGCCCCCACCCTTCACCCCCTGTGCAGCTGATATCACCCTACCTGTAATTACTCAGTGAGATCAGGTAGATCAGTGTTGTGTTGCCATTTTAAACCCAGGAATCTTCAGTAATGTTACACTGGAGAGTGCCTGGGTGATAATGGGAATTCTGTAGTGCAGGATAATGTGCTGCTAAAGGTGATAAAGATTGAAAAGATGTAGGAGAATGAAGAGAGTAAACGCAAAACCAGTGGTATTGTGCAGGTTGAAACAGGTGACCCCCCCATCCCTTCCAGTTCTGTCCAACTCAGAATCTCTTGTTTTGTTAAAAAAAGATGATCCAGTTTTGGTCATTTCTATTGATTCCCATAGTAATGTATGAGATGTGTGCTGCTTCAGTCTCAAAGCACAGCAGTTAAAGAACTGTGGAGGCTTTTTCCTATTTTTTTTCTGATTGCCAATAAATGCAATGAAACAATGAAAACTAGTTTGTTAGTCCGTCTCTGTTTCAAACTTTTGAAGTTTAGGAATACTTCCAGACTTTCCCAGACATCTGACTGTGGCTCTCAGCCCCCAGGTCAGCTGGTTGGGGCTGAGACATAAACCTTACAAACTGGCTTACAAATTTATACCTTAATTAAAAAAAAAAAAAGCTCAGTCACTAGCTAAAACAGCTTGGCACTGTTGTTTTAAGCTAACATAACTCAAACATTGATAAATAGTCAATTTTCTTAGACTTTTTTTTCTACCATAGATGAAAACATGTCACGTTCTAGTGAGTATTTATTGCATCAGGAACCAGAAATATCCAAGTTCATCATCTTTAGTAAAGAGGAATAGAAAATGTCAGGCTAGATTGAAGGATTTAATCACTTGAGGAAAACGTATTACATATTGATGAAAATATTGTTGTTATTGAGAAATTTAGAGGCTGTTATTAAAATTAACTCAAAGAACTACTTGCCGAAACTACAAAAAAAAAAAGGCAAAAGTTGTACAAAGCAGCCTTGCTTTGTCTGAAGTTAACATGCACCTCACAGACAAACTCATGGATATTTCCACTTAATGAGACTTTTTTTTCTTGGCAGATTGAACTCAGTCAGATATTGTTGCTAAACAGCAGAGATCTGAGATTAAGTGCATAGAGAGAGCATTTTCTCACCCGCCGCTGTGTTTTACTGGTGTAACATATGGCAGGTTATGGTTAAGAAAGGGAGCTTTAAATGCCAGAGGGTGATTTTAAGCCTATCTGCCTTGAAATTGAAAAGTGAGTTTTGGAGGATTGGACGGTGAAGCATGTTGATCTGACTCTGGTCGCCACGGGAGACTGTGAATAATACATGGTTAAAAGCAGAGCACACCCATTCTCATCCCCGCTCTGCAAAAAAGCACACTTCTCCTCACTCCCTCTCACTCTCTTATTTCTGTGCTGCCCGACTGTGTTTTCTTTGTTATTGATATAGATATACTGCAGTTGCGCCTTTGACAGTGACTGACAGTTACTTTTTGTGCGTAAACACTAATGCAGAAATCAATCTTCTTGTGTTTTCCGCTCTCACACTCTCATAATGTGCGTATGTGAGTGTGTTTTGCTTGTGACTGTGTGCGTGCGTGCGTACGTGCATGTGTTGTGTGTGTGCGTGTCATGCAGACTGGCAGCATCTCCTCTTTCCAACCCCCTCAACTCCACCGCACCCCCTCGTTCAGGAAGTGGACTAATGGCATTTTAGAGGATGGAGAGAGTGGGAAAGAGGGAGAGGGAGGAGGGACGGAGTTCCTTCCTGTGTGGTTTGTCGTTCGTGTAGATCCTGCTGTAACGCGGGCGGCCTTGAGACACAGTGGAAACCCCTCCACACCCATCCACTGCCCCCCTCCCCACAAACCCTCCACTCAAAAGCCCTTCAATGACAGCCAGCATACAGCACGAGGGATTTTTTTTTTTTTTTTGCGTCTTGAACTTTCACTGTTTTTCACTCCAGTTATTTGTAATTGTGTTCATATCCCTAAATCACTAGTTATAGTTTCACTCTTAACTTCACAGAACTAAATCAATTTACTGGTTAGTTGATCATCAGAAAAAAAAAATATATACATATATATATACAAAAAATATTTATCGCTGACAACAATAAAAATAGTTCATTTAAGGACGAGACTGATGTTTGTCTTCTGTATACTGTACTTCGCAAATCCCATTAAATAACTTAAATCAATAATGAACATATCTGTTGTCTTGCGATTTCAGCCTTCAGTTTCCTGTTTGTGGTTCTAACCCATATGCCTACTAGAAACAAACATCAATGAAAATTGTTCAAGAGTCTATAAAAATACCTACCAATCTCCATAAATGTAAATATGTGTGTAGGATTGACCCAAGATAAACTGCATAACAGAGCACGACACCTCATGTGTGTGTGGCTTGTTGGTTTGTATCTAATGTTTTTTTGACGGCAGTGGAGAAAGGAGGTTTAGGCTGCACTGGCTACGCTGATATTTGTTGACAATAACAAAAATATAGACTATCACTATCCCCATGCTTTAAGTCCTCTTCAAAACATGTATTAGAAATGCATTGTTATGGGGTGTTACATAAAAAATAAGACGTTTTTCTGAGAAGCATAGTGTTCGTGTGAGAGACAGAGAGGTGGAGAAAGTAGACGAGGGGGGGATGCAGGTTGAGACAGCATGAGAGAGAGACATAAACAGACAGAAAGAGAGAGAGAAGAGAGACACAGGCAGCCTTTTGAGATTCTGCTCACGAGTCTCTGAGTGTCTCTCAGTCTCTAAAGTACTGAATGAAAATGACTCCCCACCTTTACACACACACACACACACGCACGCACACACAAAAACACACAAAGTATACATGCATTATGCGCACACATTAGCAAGGAACACAATCGGTAAACATATAGGGATGAAAGAGTTTGCGAGTTATCTCATTAAGTATTACTGAGCCCTTTAGTCTGATGGGATTAGTGTACTGTGAATGTAGTATGGAAAAAGTCTGATTAGGTTGTAAAGCAGAGAACTGAGGAGTAATTGGAATGCAGTGTCTTCAGTATTGTCTTCATGTATTTTCTACAGGAGAGAATAGCTTGTTTTGATACATGTACATGAAATGTTTTAAAGTCAACTTTCATCTTAGCACTTATTCCAGATCTGTAGACAGAAGAGGGTTTATAAGATCAGACAATGTTGTTGTGTAGCAGTGAAATGCTTCATTTCAGATGGAGATATTCCATATCACCATGGTGTGGGTGTTACCGTGATGGCTGATCTGCACTTAGTTTTGGTCTCACACATCTTGAAACTGCTCAGACGACTACAATCTCAAAGTTGTGCAAAGTCCGTTTGATGTTGACTTATGAAACATTTTGCAAATATTGACCTTTTTTTTGTTTGTTTGTTTTTGTGAATGTATGTTGTCTTGGGGATTATTTCTAATTGAGAAAAAAGTAATGCAAAAATTTGTTCACACACAAATCCATGACTACAATCAACATGGAGAAAATCCTGGACATTTTTGCGCATTTTCCTTTTTTTAGGCATAAGTTTTTGTGTTGAGCAGAATACTTAAGCACACATTTGTTGATGTTATTGTGCACTGTTACTGTATATCTTGTTGTGTATGTCTGGTATACTGTAGCATTCTCCTGGAGAGCGGTGGTTTGAATAATTTATGCAACAAATAGAGTTTGCCAGCAGATGCAGGTGTTCATTTGAGGACACGTGGGGGCCATTCCACTGCCTCAGGTCTTATTACAAACACCTTTTGGCTGCACTGCCAAATGTTGAGATCATACATAGTACACGACAAGCTACAGAGACCAAGTTTGATGACTAATTAAATTCTAAGATTTAATGTGATGGAGTTTCTGAATGGACAAAGGGATCAACTAATTCACTTGTTTTCAAATCCAAAAAAATCACTAAAAAAAAGACAGTGAAGACAGAAGAAGAGGAAACTGGAAGCAAAACTCTGAAATCAGACAAGCACAAGAGAGTTAAGCTGGTATGGAAAGAACGTCGAGATCATTTAGAGGGGCCTTGAGTAGGATGCAAAGGACAGCCCTATTTCTGTAACTTGCTGTAACTTCTTTTTTTTAGTTATACAGTACAACAGGAGGAAGTTAGCTTTCCTTTAGCAGCTGAGAATTCAGATTTGAATCAGCAATTAACCCCATTTAGTAAAACACAATGAATGTTATTGGTGTTACATGTCTAAGTCAAAAATGTACAAAGGCTCATGACACAAGACACTGTTGATACTTAAATTCACACAGTTAAGGAGACTTTCATGCCACCAGCTTAATATCCCATTGTTCCTCTCACTCGGCCTTGTTAGAAAAGTGTTAGGCACTGATGTGTGAGAAGTGTGAATGATGGACTCGTTAACAGAAACAATTTGCGTGCTTTTGATGCTTACAAAGGTTAAGTGCTGGAGTATGTTGAGCTTGGCTGTGAAGCGGTATTTAAAAAGAGCCAGCTCTCAGGAATTTACTCAGTCTGATTCAGAGTAATTCACTGTAGTGCAAGAATGACAACTTACAGTAAACATTGACTTCCTGGTGGCTACACAGTTGTAGCTAATTTGAGCTAATTGCAACACATTGATGTGGTCACATTACTGTAAAGGAAATCAGCAAGCACACACACACGAGGGGCGGGGGGGGGGGGGGGGGGGGGGGGGGGGGGGGGGGGGGGGGGGGGGGGGGGGGGGGGGGGGGGGGGGGGG
>JAQNCA010000027.1:17562897-17604247 GCA_029783725.1 Acanthurus tractus | reverse complement strand
TACTCACTTTATCTATTTTTGATGAGATACGAAGAACAAGATACTTACGGTGTTTATTGTAATGAGGGAATATGTCACACTATGTGACAATATGTTCTTTTTGAATGGTGAAGTTCTATGGCATGGAGGCATATGCTTCACCAGTCTTTGGCTTCACTGTAAATACTTGTTAGCGGGATGAAAACATTGCAAGTTGAGTTTCCACATGGGACTTGCCGATGATGATAAAAAGATCCCCTCTTATCCTTTAAGTAATCTCCCATTTACACAAACTACTCACTTTCTCAGACAACACATCAATTATGCATGGCTTAAAAGACTGTTCGGTTACTGCTAACTCAACTCTCACTAAGTGTAAATGTTATATGATGGTTGGTGCCACACACAGGGGTCTCATCATCTCAGAAATTTTCATCTCGAAGTATTCAGACAAAAGTGAAAAAACACATAAAATCACTAAGGGAACGTTTATGTGAAGAGAGAGCTGAACAGACAATGACAGGAGTCTTTCCTGATAGGGCAAATGATGAAGGCAAGGATGAGATTTAACAGCAGTGCTCGTAGCTCCGAATGTAGGGAAAACGCTGTGAAGGTACACGTGACCAAAAGTGGCTGAAAAATAGAAAACGGATATTAGTCTGACAAATCCTGAATCCATAATGCAACATTGGAATAAACTGATGGCTGGTTGACTGTTTTTCTGTGTTTCAGGTCATCCAAACATGGGAGGACCAATGCAGCGGATGACTCCACCCAGAGGCATGGTACCACTCGGACCCCAGGTAAGGGACCCAGTGATGTGTGGAGATATTCACCGAGCTCTGGTTCTCATGGTTTCTTTCTTGTAGACTTAACTGGGGTCATTTTGGTGTCTTTTATTTAGAACTACGGAGGTGGGATGAGACCACCACTGAATGCCCTGGTTGGTCCCGGGATGCCTGGCATGAACATGTAAGTGATATCTGCATATTATAATCCACAGGCATGTAAAGTAAATGATCTCCCCCTAGTTTTGTCACTCAGTGGGAAATAATTGAACTGCGGCTGTCCTTAAATTCTCACTACAGTAGATGCAGTCAGCTGTATCCTTCATGTAGCTTTAATTACAACTTTACTTTATGTTCTTGGCTCTTGGAGGTCTTGAAGTGGAGCTGGGAGCCAGCTTTGCTCTATTTAGCCTTCCCTTTTTTTCTACTTGTTGTTCCCATCACTTCTTTCGGGCAGCAGAAGAGCTTGTTGTTGCCAGCTCTGTCGAAATGAATTAGAACAGAGACACTTGCCAAAAGCAGGAAACTAAAGGTATGTGTGTGTGCTTGTTCGTGTGCCTGTGTGTGTGTGTTCCAGGGGCCCGGGTGGGGGTAGACCTTGGCCAAATCCTCCAAACTCCAATTCAGTAAGTGCTCTAACAAAGACACCCTACAGAAAGTTTAACAGACATTTCAATCCTTTCATGATCAACTTCTGTTTTCTTACAGACCCCTTACTCTTCTGCATCTCCAGGAAGTTATGTGGTACGTCTTTTATTCTAAACTGTTCTTGTTCAGTGGCTGTACAGGCTGGAATTTATTAGTTCAAGGATTGAATCTCATGGAAACCAAAACTGTGATTTCAGGGACCTCCGGGAGGAGGGGGGCCCCCTGGGACCCCGATAATGCCAAGTCCAGCAGGTATATCTCTGTGTATGCATCTATGTGTTTGCGTGCACATTTACTCTTTTGTCCTCTTATTGTTTTTTTCCTTTTTTTTGTGTCAGATTCAACCAACTCTGGCGACAACATGTACACTATGATAAACACAGTCCCTCCAGGTGGAAGCCGACCAAATGTGAGACATTTTTCTCTCTCTTCATTACCGTGTCTGATTGAACTGAAGTGCAGATGGTAATGAAGTCTGTTTGGGTGCAACAGCTCTTACATGTCAAACATTAGCTTTTGTTTGTACTTTTTGTTGTCCTGTAAAGGTAAAGTTTGTTCCGGTTAAATCATCGTCTTCTGTGTATTCTTCTCAGTTTCCAATGGGTGCAGGTGGTGATGGCCCATTGGGGGGAATGGCTGGAATGGAGCCCCATCACATGAATGGATCGTTAGGTACAGGAATAAGCAGCCTGCACAGTTTTTACTGTATTCACTCTAAATCTCTGTTTTGATATACAAAATAAGAATTAATATTATAATGATGATATGTGTTATTTTGTTGTACCTGTGTTTCCTCTCTAAGGGTCAGGTGATATGGACAGTCTCCCCAAGGTAAGAAACTTACTTATCTTCTTTGAAACTCCAGTGTGCAATTGTACTGCATATTTGTTTTGTTTTCAATTATCCTAATATTAACATTGTGTATCCTTTGCAGAACTCCCCTGGTAACTTAAGTATGAGTAACCAGCCCGGGACCCCCAGGGAGGATGGAGAGATGGGGGGAAATTTCCTTAACCCTTTTCAGAATGAAAGTGTAAGCCAATAGTCTGTAATTGTCTGTATGGGATAGTTATTAGGTTTTAGGTATTTGGTGCTCAAAACACCTTATCATAGCTATTAAATGGGCACAAACTCAGGTTAAAAATGTTCTCATAAAATATGATCACTTCTATAGACGTAATGTGGCATTTTGGCAAATACTTTTATTGCAAAGACTTAGACTTAAGAGACTTAGCTTAAGACTTAGCTGAGAAGATTTATACCACTTTCAAATCTTTAAAATAAACATGAAAATACAAGCCAGCATCCAATTAGCTTAGCTAAGCATGAAAATTAAAAAACAACTAGCCTTGCTCTGTCCAAAGGAAAAAAAAAAGCCTTACAAGCACCACTTAATTTTTCTAAATAAAACAATAAATCTTGTACACAAAGTGTTTAAATTTTAAGCTCAGATCAGTGGGGGTTTATGTGCAGATACAAGATACATCTTGGCTGTGAGTAGTGACTTCCTGGAGTTTCCATTGGTTGCTTAGAAACCTCACTGTGACAACTCTACTCTAACAAGTTGCTTTGGATTAAATAAACAACATGTTTATTAGTAAGTTTCAGAAGTGCTGGTAGGTAGATTTTGTTACATTGTGAGCCAGGCAAGCAGGCCAAGGTAAGCTGAGCAGCTGCGAGCTGTAGCTTGATACTGTGACAATATTTGAGTGATATCAATTCAACTCACGGATTAATTCAAAACAGTATTTATCCCATAATGTCAAATATTCCTTTAAAGCTTGAGATGATTTCCTGTTCTGACATTTGTGAAAATAATTTGACTCCATTGTACTCAGGAGGGATTCTTAATTGAAGATACTTCTGCAAAATGTGGAAAAAACGTCCTTTTTCTCATACAAAAACTGACGAGTATAAAATTATTTAACCATGTTTAATGTGCTTTTATATTATTTTAACAATACCATATCAGCTTTTATATCTCTCATAAGTTAAGAGGTACTTCCGTATTTTGCCTCACCTATGTGGGCATATTGGCCAGAGGGTTCCCCCTTGTTATCTGGAGAAACATCAGGGATCCATTAACTGTGATTTTACCCACTTTACATTCGTGGTTACTTAACTTCTTGGTGTAAATGTTTGTTTTGGTGCAGACTTGAGGTTGTGCTTTGATTCCAATCTGAGTTTTACCACTGATGAATAGATCAACCTCACTGAGAATCAGCTTGGGGCCTGATTGATTTTGATGTGCTCACACACATGCTTCTTATCTCTGCAGTATTCTCCGAACATGACGATGAGCGTGTGAGACTCTGGAAGCACATTGGTTCAGTCGCTCATCACGCTGGTATGGATCGGTGAATTGCAGAGAGACAGGATGTGATGTCATCTAGGCCAGTTACTCTTCCACCACCACCACCTGCCTAGTCAGGACAGTGTGCTCCAGACTCCGTCCTTTTACTACCCCCACCCTGAAGCCCACCCCTCCATTATTTCTGTCTACGTCTCTGCTCTCCTGTTTCTTCTCCCGTTCTAAGTGGTGACTCTGCTACATTCATCAGTTCTTCCTCTGCAACTATGAGACTGTACAAAGGAACCAAATTGAAACAACCCCGGAGGAGAACTCTTTGTATATTTGCATACAGTGTATATGGGACTGTGCACACACTCCAGTCACAGATGGATGTCTCTGCCTTTTGCATCATACCATGGCCAAACACCAGACTCCTATTTATCCTGAAGTTTAAATTTTTCAAAGATTTTTAAGAGATGAGAGATGACACTCTCTGATTGATGTTAAAAATGTAATTTAACTGATTCACATGTAGAACATCTTTCATCTTTTTTTGACAAATTAAACTTTTTCCATTACTGGTAGAGACATCTCACCAAGTATTAAGCTTGTGCAGATATTTGAGTTGTAGAATTTTTAAATCTATTTAAATTTTGTGATTTTGTAAAAAATTAAAGACCACTAACATTGTTTTTTTTATTTTATACCTTGGGTAAAATACTCTTTGCTAATTTCCATCCCCAAACTCAACCATAAATGTAAAAAAAAAGTAAGATCTTTTCCTTCTGCCTCGCCTAGATGAAATGTTTACAAGGCCTGATGAGGCAGTTAAGTGCTGATTAAAGTTAAAGTTTGTTCAGTCTTCAATCATTAGTTTCAAAAAGGTGTCAGTACAACATAAAAGGGTCCTGCATTTTAAATTGAAAGTCATTTAAAGTTACTGTTTCACTAAAAAAAAAAAAAGAGGCTTGTTACTGTAAGTGACAATGACAGGATAATGGGATTTGCTAACTTTAGCTAACATTTAGCATCCTGCAGCTATGGGTGATAAAGTGTTACATCATCGACCAGAAGTTACATAGTGTCGCTTTAAATCATGTCAGATCAGTCACTTTGCCAACTGATAAAGATGACAAATGATAAAGATTGTGGTGTTGATCCTCAAAGAAGAGACAACACGGGATGAGAAGTAGCAATGTTTAACTACAGATCTGGGTTCTTCAATATCAGCACATGCAGTATAAGTCAGAGAGAAGAGAACAAAGACACTGTGAAGATCCAGGAGTATATATATAGGTAGATACATATGGAACCACTAAAAAAGACAAACATTGCATCAACTTGCCAGGTCCTATGTCCCAGACTTTCTGTCCAAGACTGGACCTGTCAATCACTCATCATACACAAACATTCCATGTTACCCTATAGCTATCCATATGTTCCTAATTTTTCATCCTTACACTAACTTAGAGAAAGTGATGAGGACAGCCACCAGAGCTTAATGCAGAAAAATGCAGATTTACAGTTTTTACTTATTCAGCGATGCATCTCTTTGTATTCAGTGACAAAATTTTGTTGCGATACAAATGAAAAGAAACTCCATTTTGTGTGAATACATAGTTTCTCTATTGAGGAACTGACTTTCTATTGACTGCACAAGTACATGACAAAGGTTAAGGGGTGAGAAAAAGCAAATATGTTTTTTTTTTCTTGAGTGTGTTTTTACGTGATCATTTTATCTTTCAAAGGGTCACTGAACTTCTACATCAAAACATCAAAACATTTGTTGCTTTTGTTTGCTGAGGTCTCTCTTAAAGCCAGTAGTCTAAAACTTTATCCAAACAGGATTTATGATTTAACAGTTTACATCCTGGAGTCATGATGGCCCACGTTCTCTGGAAAGAGAGAGAAATCAAAGGTAGATGACTAATATGGACGGAGACACAAGCTTCTAAAGTCACTTTGGTCACTCATACTTTATTGTCATCCGGATAAACTGTGATCTCAGTGTGATGTAAAAGGTCGGTTGGTACAGACAGCAAGAATGACCTTGTTTCTAAACAATGTTTTCAACTTTTTTCACTGCCCAAGATGTATTATCATCATGTACAAAAGGTCAATATGCCTGTGAACATTCTCCTTTTACCCTCCCTTACTGCAAAGTGTACAGCCCACAAATGTAGCTCCTCTGTCTTGTATGTGTATTTGATATTATTATTATTATTTAAAGAAAAATCTGGAGAAATTTATTGCAAAAAGGGAGGGATGGACTGATGACGCGCCATCATAACTGAACAGAGATATTTTATTTTGTTTTTGTGTTTCTATTGAAGCCATAAATGGGAGTACAAGAAGATGCATTTGTAAATTGGATCATGTTTTCTGTTTTGTGGCAGTATGTGGGACTCCATTTGTGATGTGTTCATTTTCTCTTTTTTATTCTTGTATTATGTTTTTGTAAATACACAGAGAAGTAATTCATGGATTTTGAATATGCTAGTATAAAGCTTCTCTTCCCTTAGTCAAAGTGTCAGCTCTTTTCATTTTTGAGGACTTTGTTTATATGGACGTGAACCAAATCACTTCAGAGTGGATTTAAATGTGGTTTGAGACAATTTCACGTCAACTCGACTCTCGTCTCTTCAAGCAGTGCACTGTGGTTCAATCTGCTCGGTGTATTGTTCGGCACAGCAGCATTTCCAACATGTCAACATTTAGAACAAAGAGTGCCTGTGATTTGGCCAAAGTTGGTGTTTACAACTGAGCCTTATTCCAGGAAGACTTTCACTCTCATGTCAGCCAAAAAAAACTTTTAGAGAAGTTTTTTAGACAAGTGGGCTAGTAACCACAAGGTTAGTGGAATAATATTAAGTAGGGTTAAAGTAATGCGGGTAAAGTAGAGGTGATCCGTCTTTCTACTATCTGATGAATCTGGTTGGGCCAAGGCCACAACGGAAGTATCAATGAGATGGACCCTAAGCAAATGTATACTGTTACCATGATCCAGGCTTTTAACAAAAGACAGCATGCCTCTCTACAAAGTCTGGACATATGATAGTTTTTTAAAAAGAAGAAGCAGTAAAGGAATAGCTTGTTATTTTAACTGATATTCCTATTGGCTTCGGTGTAATTTATTATTATATTATTATATGTTATTGACCGAGTGTTAGATGAGACATAACTACCACCGTTATGTCTTTTCATATTAAAAAACTAAACTAGAGCAAAATGCCAGTAAGCTAAGCTCATTCAAAACCTCCATGAAATGGCAAAATGTTGTTTTTAATGAGCTTTAGAAATAGAATGTGAATGCCGTTACCTTTAAACAAAGCCAGGGTTTTCCTCTTTTCAGCCTTTATGCTGAGCTAACAGACTGCCAGCCATGAGATGAGATAAATCAATTATTGATCCCTCTGAGGGGAAAAGTACATGCAAATATTATATCTAGTCAGAACTAAAGCTTCTTCTTTAGTATAAAAACATGGGAGTATTATCTGACTCTCCATCAGAAAGCACATTTACAGAATCTGGAACTATTCTTTTAAGGAAAACACATGGTCGCCTCAGGAGGACCCCACCTTCCTGGCACCCACCACTTGTTGCCCCAAGTTTTATGGGCTCATTTTCATTGCTGGTGCACAAATCTAGGTAGTTGGGAAACAGCCTATTTTACAAATTGATTTACACTGTGACTGGAATCCCTGAAAAAAAGGATGGTGAGTTAACTTTTGCCAGCTGTCGGGGTCCACTCATGGGGAAATGAAAGCACATTGTCCTGCAGCTCCAATGTAGCTGTCACATTATTACACACAGCTGCAGACTCTTACAAGTCAGGGAGTTCAAAGGAAATTGTGTGAAAAGGCTTAGTGTGATTGCTTTGGTAAACAGCGCAGTCAGCACTGAAATTCTTATTGACTTTATATGCAATGTTATTTTAACACTTAATGCAGATTATTTTACACATCTCAGACGATGGTGTTTTAGCATATTGCACTTATCCCTCTCTCTATCTTTCTCAGTCCTCAAAGGCATAACACACACAGGAAAAGCAACACTATGATCACCCGCGGAAGGAATTATTCATCCTGCTTTGAAGAAAACAGTGTGAGTGCTGGAACCACGAAGAAGACCACAGCATTACCTGTCATCTGCACCACAAAACCAAATAAACCAGAAGTCTGCGGATATGTTGTGTTTCTTGCAGAAGTACAAGAAATTCCTCTGTTTGCTCTTGCGTCTCTGCAGAGATCATTCTGAACCATTTATTATGCAGTGCCACCATGTCACAAACACACAAATACGTAGTGGTCCACCCACCTGCCATGTCCCTTTTAGATAACCCCCTAATCTCTCTCCCTCTCTCTCCCTCACCCTCTCTCTCTCCGTCTCTCATATATTGATGTAACCATCTTTCTGCTAGTCTTCACAGCAGCCTTCCTGCAGGGGTACAGTTGTCCTGTTCTTGCTGTGGTATCCAGTTGCCTGTCATTTGACTTCTGATCATGTCTGTTCAGCTCTGTCTGGCTTTGCTGGCTCTCTCCTCTCTGACTGCTGCATCTGACTCTCCAGACTGCGAAAAGCTGCTTCAGCCTCTGGAGGACAGAAGCCAGGTACATTGCTCGGCATTTATATTCAGGATGAAGAGGTCAGGATTTAGAGATTTTTTTTTTTTTTTTAAAATTGCCACAATGCTTTGATCGTAAGCATTATTGTTTGGTAAAACAACAGCAAGGAACGATTTCCTTTTTGTAAATACGTAAAAGATGCAAAACAGGAGTTTGATAAACATAAGACACCAGGCGATATTTTTAAACAGATCAAACTGCCAAAGAAAATAACTGGTGAAAATTAAATTAATTAAGACAAATTTTTACACTGAAGTTTTTCTATGCAAATTAAGTGTCAAGTTAAAACAACATATGGAGCTTCAATAAACAGTCATTATTCATGTTAACTGAAAACATTTTAAATGTTGGAGCTCTAACATGCATATTTTTTAAATGCAGAAACTGCCCTGATCAGATTTCCAAACCAATCTAAACAAAAAAAACAGTACTGTTAGTCTTGCGCTCAAAATATAGAAATATGACTTTTAATTTTGCACACCTCTGTGTAGATTGCCGGAAAATGGGTTTTCCACGCTGGAACATCAGACAACGATGAGCTCCTGAAGGAACTTAAAACTGTAAACAACTCCTGGATTGAGCTCTCACCCATAGCCGATTCTGATGATTTCACCCTACGCTGGGGAGACAAAAGGTAAGTGTTGATCTTCAGACTGTTACTACCTTTAAGGCAACCAGCACACAAGTAACTGATGAGATTTGCTGCAGTTTCTATGTGCTTTTCATGTTAAACTCCCCTTAGATTGGATGGACATTGTGACTATGGAACAGTTAATTCCTCCTTCTCAGTGAACTCAACCAAGGTGACATGTAAGTAAATCATAATACGTATTATTGTCGTGCTTAAACTCACAATGACAAAAAAAATGCTCTGAGTGCGTATCAATGTATTAAACTTCAGTCTATATCTGTTAGTTTACTTCAACTCCAGCACCCATGAGCACGTTGGGAAGCACCTGAAGACCTGCCCTGACTGCATCCTCTGGATAGACACCTCAGTGATGGAGACTGCAAACAAGGAAACCATGAAAGGAAGAAACCTCTACCTCTTCAGTTAGTTGAAGCTTATTTGCTCACTAATGTGTAAAACCTAAAAACTCAGGATTTTCCCACTCAGATGTTGCAATTATTTGATTCACAAATGTATTTATTGGTTACCTGAGATAATGTTAACTTTTCATTACCCTGCAGCAAAGTCTGGGACGTTGGACGCTTCTGATCTGGAGGTTTTCAAGAAACAGGCTGAATGTCTCAACTTTCCATCAGATATCCACTTTGGAGAAGGCACAGGTAAGACGCTGTTATCTGCCTGTATCTTCGCCATTACACACAAAACGGTAACAGAGTAAAAAGTGTGACTTGATTTCTTGCCTCTGTTTCAGACCTGTGCTCTGAAGCCTCAGACGAAAAAGAGGGAGAACAATAGAGAAAACTTATGTTGAAGAGACTGTTGTCACCTGCACTTCAAATCCATCTTTACACCTGGGTACTCCATGAGACACATATGTATTCAGATATGCTTGCGTGTATCTACAATGGGTATGTGAGGGCATATTGCTTTTTTACGCTTGTCTTTGCCTTGTGAAAACAAAGAGCTACTTACCTGTTGAAGTTAGCCATCATGACAGACTTGATATTTTCAGCAGACCGCAGGATTACAGACAACCTAATAGACTGATTGCACATTTACTGTCAGATTCATAAATAATCATAGGTACCATATGAATGCCTCTTTCTTTTATGCAAATAAAGCTTAACAAAAAGCAACACCTTTGCATGCTTCTATTTTGCATAATTGCAATCT
Organism: Acanthurus tractus; assembly: GCA_029783725.1. Taxonomy (NCBI): domain Eukaryota; kingdom Metazoa; phylum Chordata; class Actinopteri; order Acanthuriformes; family Acanthuridae; genus Acanthurus; species Acanthurus tractus. Next base: position 17,594,110 of record JAQNCA010000027.1, on the reverse strand, counting down.
GTTTGTATTTTACGGCTCTTGGTATATATTGTCAACACTACAAAGTCATTTCCACTAAGCCTGCAGTGATTTCTACAAAACTTTGTCTAAAACAGGCTGAAACAAAGGGAGAGTTTCTATGAGTAAAGCTGTGTAACTAATGAGTGCGGAGTCCAAGATTGAAATACCAAGCAGGACTGTATGTCTTCAATAGTCTTTTTTTCTCCGTCTATTTATCTGAGGGCCCCTTGAAGGACAGAGAGCAAAAGTTTCAAAAGGCCAAATCTCTGCCAGAGTTCAGCCCTTTCAGCTGTTGTGTCGCACTGTGTGGTGATTTCCCACAGAGAAAACAACAAAGATGGCCTTTTCCTTGTTTTTTACAGTTTCCTCTAACTTAATTTTACAAGACTCAATTTCAGCCATGATGCATTCAAAACATTTCTTGCAGAATTGGAACTGTAATATCTCTATCCCTGGTTCTACGTGACTTGAGAACCTCCAAAGTCAATAAAAAAAGAACACTGCAATTGAATAAAGATTTCTTTTAGTGTGTGTTAACAATGACACATACTGTTTCAGTGCAGATCAGTTAAGAGTGAAACTTGCATGCACATTAGCACAGCTGAAATATTGCATGTTAAGTACTCCATGTGTGTCACACAACCTTCACATACCTTACTATTCAGTATGAATGCTGAGCTTTATTGATCATGTGGTTATCAGCTATCAGCCAAGAGAGAGCAAAAACAAAAACAAACAAAAAAAATAATTATTAAAAAGGTATTCTCTTAATAGATAAAAGTTTCTCAGCGGCCATTAAATGCAATCAATGCCCAATATTGATAAACAGCATTTGGGAAAACAACCTCTAAACACATTTTTGTTGATTGTTTGGTGGGTGGATAAAGATTGTTCAGAATGAGCAGGTCAGCTGAAGCACAATGTGCTGGTGTAGCTCAATATAGGTGAAATGATGCATCCCTGATGGGCCCTTGTGTTTTTATTTACTTTTAGTCACCCGTCCCCTCTACAGATAAAAAAACACACGCACAAAAAAACAGAACAATCAACCTCTGAACTTTTTCTCTGAAGAAAATAGGGTCAGGACATCTTACGCAAGCCTGCACCTGTGATAACTTCATGTCAAAGCAAACATCCATTTGATTGTTTTCAATTAATTAGCAAAAAATGCAGTTAATGGAAATATTTGGAAAGTTCTGAATCAAATGGGGATGTTGAAGTGAGAGATAAGGTGACGAGGACAGGAGACGGTGTGTGTGTATATGTGTGTGTCTGTGAGACCGTGCGGTGGGGGGGCGTACACATTTTCAAAGATGAAGGGGTCTATTCAAACTCTGCCAGCTGGCTGTTACATAACAAGAGAAATAGGACACAAGCCCTTGCTGACTGGATGTGAAAAGTGAACAGCTACTTTGTTATATCCGCAGACTGGGGTTCACACAATCACATGGTGTGAGACTGCGTTGTTGAAAAACGACTGTCTTGCAACACAGGTTAAATGCTGTTGGCCATTAAATGTGCCTGACTGGTCACATGTTCGAGGTAGATTAGATACCAAAAGTAAATTTTGCTCCATCTCCATCACTGGTCTGAATGCCAGTGAGAGCGCACACATTACAGAGGTTTTACCAGCTACGGTGTTTGAGGAACTCACACTTGTCTCCTGGGTCATAGAGAAGCTAATGTGCTTAAACAACATTTACTCAGCCCAGGAGCATTTCTGTACAGTGATCCTAAACTTTGACAGAACGGTGCTCTTGATGGCACATGAGAGTCATCTAGGGATGGTACATGTCAGCCAGAGGTACCGGGACTTGTGTAATGGCCAGGTGGCCTTGCCTTCACTCCCTGAAGAACACACTGCAGAGAGCTTCACACTTCACACTGGTGGTCTTAGTCACAACTAGAATGACTGTAGACACTCTGCTCTACACACAGAAACACAACAGATAATGGACACCAACTCCTCACGGTGGATTTTGCATCGTACCTACCTATGATGAAGGAATTTGTCATTCAAACAAAAGCCTACAACCCCAAGGTAAACAGAGGAGCAAAGGGCTTAATTTACACAAAAATTGCATCAAGTAACACAATAATTGCACATTTACAAACAGCTTGTTCCAAACAGTCCAGATTGGCCACCTGAATTCTTTTTGTAGGCCTCGAAAAAACAGCTTCTCCTGTGCGAGCTGCGACTGCCTTTGCTGCAGCCTGTGTGCCACATCTGTTATAGAAGCAATTTAAAGAGAGATAATTGAAGCCCCCCTTGACAGTTCTCATTGTGCCAGGCCAACTATAAGTGCCACTACATAGTAAGTATAAGACTAATATGGCCTCATGGCAAACACAGATTCTGAAGTATCTTTCTGGTCTCTTCTGGTCCAGGTTATTTGTCAGCTGGCCCAGCTGGCATGCCAGCTCTTGGATGGCTCATGCTGACATGCCAGATGCCTCTTTAGAAAGACTCTGACCCTGAGGGACACAGGCCACGCCTCTGCACCTCAGACACTTCATGATAGATGGAAAAATATTGTATTTTTTGAATATGACTCTTTACACATGAAGTCAGCTGGAAAATGGGCTTTCTGGCTGTTTAGGTGTAAGATGTTAATGGGATAATATGCAGGTAAGTCATGTTCTTACTTACTCCTCATCTTTTCTAGTCAAAAACATCCATCCCTCCGGGAAAAGAGGAATGTGTGTGTGTGTGTGTGTGTGTGTGTGTGTGTGTGTGGGAGCATGGCCCAGCCCACTGTTACACAACACTTCCCCCTGGTTTCTCTGGGTAGGCTGAAGCTGGCAGGATCCCTAACATTAGTGTTGCTCTCTGACTGCCTGCTGTCTCAAGCCATGGCTGCACAGCTGGTTGTTGCTCTGCTGGCTCTCGCCACCCTGGGTGCTGCATCTGAACTGGACTGTAAAGAGCTGGTTAAGCCTCTTGTACTGGACAGCCACAGCCCTGTAAGTATTAGTGATCTTTTGATATGTTTTTTTAATCTGTTTTCGTAAAATGTGTTTCACTCTGGCTACAGTTAAATATGGAAACTAACTTAAAAATTAGAAACAAAGGTGTCTGTGGAGATAATATTATTTGTCTCTTTAAAAAGTGCATATTGTGGCTTTTGCTATTTGTTTTCTACAGGATGACAGTGTTTCTTGATTTATCAGTTACATAACACACAAGCATATTCAGTATCTCATGCATATTGATGCATTTTCAAGCCTCCTGTGCATTATGTAATCCTCTTACTCAATAATGTGCTTTTAGCAGAGAAAACTTGAAACTCAAAATTCAATTGCAATTCTTAGCCAATTACAAAAAAATATACTTATAGTCTTTTTTAACTTAAACTTAAACTCCAATTTCAATTACCTAAGAAATGAATCTCTCCACAAGGTCCATTGGGACAAAAATTATTCATTTAGTAAATAAAGTTGCATAGGTTTCATACAATTCAAGATATTAAAATGCTGTTTTCAAGTTTAAGAAGGAATTTTTTAAATTCTCCCCTAAATAAAGCCCTTTTTTCTGTAAAATAAAATTGGTGGTAAGTGAAAGAATGATATCTCTTTTAAGACACTTTTTCAATCTTCATCGCAGATTGGGTCAAATAAACAGAAATGAAAAAGTCATGTGACTGAGCTATGTGGATGCTTTGCCTCTGTGTTCATGGCAGATCTATGGGAAGTGGGTGCTCCATGTGGGGTCATGGGACGAGGAAGGCCTGAAGAGCGACCTGGTGACGGTTAACAGCTCCTGGTTGGAACTGTCAGCCTCCTCAGACAACGGAGTCATTTCCGTCTACTGGGCCGACCGCCTGTAAGGACTCTGCTGACTGCAATTGAGCAGCCACATGATGTTATATTGATTATTTGCATTTTCTCTCACATACAAATAAAGATTTTGGCTCGAGTTAAGTTATATATTGTATGTCTAAAGAATGATTTGGATTGTTACTTTCTTCTCTTGTCCTTTTCATTGAAGAGGTGAAGATAAATGCCTTCAGGGTTTAGCCAATGCCACTGTCTCAGGAATGACCAGTCACACCACTTGTACGTATTTGAATTATTCATTGAGCTTTTCAGTTTACATCTTGATTCATTGTGTTTTTTTAGTGCTGTGTAACGTCATGTTAAAGATTGAAAGCACTTTACCGTGGTGTAAGTGCATATAATTAAAAATAAGTCAAACAAGACTCCAAACACAGTTTCTGTTTTATCTTCTACATTTATACATTCATGTGGAAGCCTTGTTTGCATGATGTTTTACAGTCAACATCAATGGTCACACTTCATATCATGATGGGAAGTACTATGAGACCTGTGCTGACTGCCTGCTGTCTGAAGACACCACCCTCCTACCTGACGGCAAGTCGAAAGGGCGGTACCTTTTCCTCTATAGTAAGTTTTTTTCTTTTTTTTTTATTGATCAGGGGTTTAGCTAAAATGCTAATTATTTGGTCAATAATTTGAAATATTTCTTTGCCATTTGTCTCTGTTTTGGCTTGTCTTTTTTTCTCTGGACTTTAACCACCCCTGCTTTGTTTCTCTGTCTGCTCTTCTGAAGCAAGGACCGGAGCTCTGGAGCCGTCTGAGTTAGAGACCTTCAAGAAGCAGGCAGAGTGTCTTCAGTTCCCCCCACAGTACCACTTCGGAGGCAAAGGTCAGCTCTCATCTCATCTCAGCTCTGCATCATTTCAATTAAATGTTTCTTTCTTCACTAATAATTGTCTTTTATTTCAGAACTGTGTCCAGACGACAGAGTAACTGCTTCACCTGCAGCAGAGAAAACAGAGACTGATCAAACTGACGTGGAGCCCACTGCCAAGTAAAGCTCAGCACAGAGGCCAAATACTTCCAGGCTAACATGAGCTAAATAGTTGTAATGTGATCTGCATGTGCATTATTATTGTTTTGTGCTGTTAAGTAACTTTTCATTGGTTGTTGTTCAGCAGTGATGAGTTCAAGGCCTGTTGGTGTCATGTTGGAAATGTAATTAATCACATGTAGTTTTTCTATGTATCTCTGTCTGCTGTGCTGTGTGACCTTCAACAATTTAGCTTAGAAAATGTAAAATGTGAATAGCTTGTAGAATATTCTGGCAGGTACAGCAGTGGTCATGAAAAAAATCCACTTAAATGGCTCCTTTAAATCAATTTAACATCTTGCAAATAATTGAGCGTATGAACTGTTTTCACTGGCTTTGTGAGGTAAATAAAAGAGCCTTCAGTCTCCCTCTGTTCTGTGTTCTAGTCATTTATTTCTCCAAATATGAGAGAGCTCTGACATTTATTTTTCCTTTTTTTCAAATACAAAAGAAGGCGCCAGACACTCTGCCGACCCATTTGTCAAAATTATACGCTTCATCCAAACTGGTGCAGCTCTTTTCAAACGCACTGTTGTTCCCAGAAACTTTAACAAAGACTGTTGCTGGGTAACGTTACTGTCAGGGGGAGAAAGAAGACATCAAACCTTTAAACTGTTGCCCTGCAGACCCGCAGGGAAACAACCTTCGTTCTACTGGAAAAAAAAAGCTGCTTCAGGCCCTTTTTAAATGTCTCAACAGTCCCAGACAAGTTGTGGCACCTTGCCTGAGTTCGTTTAGGGGCAGCGATATTGGAAACAGAGAACTGTTGAGCTGTCCTTTCAGTGCAGAGCAAAAGAAATCTGCATGGCTCTGCATGGTCATTAAAAACCTTCATTGGTGCATCTGAGCATGTAGAAACCCCCCTCGTCCCCATATAAGCACTTACACAACACCTTTTTGTTGTTTGAAACCTCAGAAGGACAATGAATGTGCTCTAGACGTTTTTCTATTGCAGCTTTAGCAACATCCTATGCAGTGCTGCCGTCTCTTGCTCTTCCATTTCATCCTCAGCCCTCTGTCTGAACCATGGCTCTGTCTGTTATTTTAATGCTTTTAGTTCTCACTTCGTTCAGTGCTGCAACTGCACCTGACTGTAAGGAAATGGTCAAACCTTTTATGCCAGAGGACCCCAAACTGGTGAGTTTCACTTATGATCGCCTTTATTATTGTGATTTGATTTAAAAACCATTTTGAGGCAAGTTACAAGTTTCAAGAGTACTGACTTTTCATGTATGTTAAGATTTTGGGAAAATGGGTGTATGTGATGGGAGCCGGTGACCCCAAACCGTACCACAAGGCACTGGAGTCTCTGAAAAGCTCCTGGATAGACTTATCTCCTACATCTGACAGCCAAACTGTGACACTACGCTGGGGAGATCACTGCTTGTGAGTTTGATGATTTACTTACTTGAATAAGTTTGCTGTGCTAAATTTAAAAAAATCCACCATGTTAAATACGGGGCTCTGACAAACTGCGCCACATCATATTGCTGTTTCTCAGTAATCGGTGTATCTCAGGGGAGGTAAACGCAACAGTGTCAGGACTCGCCACCACATTTCGCAGTAAGTCAACATCAGTCAAGTGATGTATAGAGTAGTTTGATAAGAGATGAAGCAGCTCATGTCTTTTAACAGCATCAGTAGGAGCACAACATATCCATAACAGCAGATCTTCATCAGGATAGTTCTAAATAATAATCAGTCACTCTGTCTACATTTGAAGAGAATCTGTCAGACCACAAAGGACATATTCTGGAGACTTGCTCCGACTGCCTGCTGTGGACAGACACCTTTCGAAACGGGGACGTTACCGGGAGATACATCCTGCAGTTCAGTAAGTTCTGTTTGCATCAGTTGTTACACTATTTTGACAGAGTTTCAAATGTAGTAACTCATTTTACCCTTTCAGCAAGGACAGGACAAATAGACCCCAAGGATGTTGAAATTTTCAAGAAACAAGTCGGGTGTCTGAATTTCCCTGAGAATTTCCACAGCTACGATGGTACAACAGGTCAGTAACTCTTCTGCAACTTGTAGAGAGTTTGGCTTAAAACAAAACTGGACCTGTGATTTGTCATTATCACTTACACAAGTTGCCACAAGATGGAGATGTTGTATTGAAAATTGTATCATTTAAAATGATTGTACATAATGTTTTTATGTGGTAAACCTTATAATTCTGAATAAAAATTATAAAGTTCAATGCCCATAATATAGACATAAAATTAATATTCTTCATGAAGCATCAAGGGATATTTTTCTTTTGTCTCTTTTTTTTTATTGTTTTTCTGTGTTTCAGAGCTGTGCCCTGATGACAAAGAGACAACAGAGTGAGCAAGAATAAAAACAGCTGAAGACATGAAGAAAAATAAAGACGATATTTCTATTAAGCAAAAATATGTACAATGTGGTAGTTTTGTTTGGATTTAATTATCTATGATTTGTACAAACTGCTATTTACACACGTTTTGGATCTAAAAATGCCATAGCATCAAATGATTAATAAATGTTAACTTATAAAAACCTGTAACAGATGATGATTTAATTAAATTGATATTAAAATCATGGTGTCAAAATCTCCATATTTGTCTTTTAAGTATGTGCAGTTACTGCCTCTAAGGTCACATTTTTTAGAATAATATTTTATTATTATTATTGTACACCTAATGTTAAATTCCTAGGATTTATTGAAAGCAAGTTATAAAACCCAAATTCTGGAGAGAAGGATGGAAAGTTTTCTTTCATGCTGGCAGTGAAATGAATTCAAGACATCACACAGTGTCAGGCTGATACTGGATTTGCTTTATGATTACTAAACAACAAAAATATGATTGTTTATTTTTAATATAATGTAAAATAACATGATATCCAATAAGCTAGTTTAGGTGCAAATAAATCCAGCACTTTGAAGCTCTAAACACACTGTTTTTATTCTACCTGAAGGATTTTGATGCACATTTACTATGTATTATGTAGTATGTGTGTGACTGTGTGTGTGCAAGCTTGAGTGTCCCTGATAGGCAGTTCTTCTGTGTCCATATAATTAAGCCACCAGCCTGCTGTAATAGCCCTCCATCTTATGGGACCTGCTGCTGTCTGTCCGCTCGCTGGTTCTTGTACTTTGTGTTTCTGAGCTGCTCTCTGATCGTGTGAGTCGCCTACATCCAAGCAACGCTGCCACCTGCTTCTGGCACTGAGAGGAGCCAAAGTAATAAAGGACTGGATCCAGACAGCAGCTCAGGCTGCCTAAACACATGGAGAGCAGGTAGGCCTGGTAGGAGGTGTCACCAGACTTGTGGGACAGCTGAACATAGTGAGCCATGAGGATGATGTTGGTTGGGGTGAAGCAGACCACAAACACCACCAGCACCACCACAGTCATCACCACAGCTCGAGTCTTCTTGGAGCGGTTCTCGACATTGGCAGCTGCTAGAGCTTGAATAATGCGTGCATAGCAGACAACAGTGCAGGCAAGAGGGATGAAGAAGAAGACAGAGGAGTAGATTGGGAAGAAGTAAAGATAGTAACCTCGTAGGTTTTCCACATCCTGCACATCATGGCAGGTGGTGATGCCCAGGTCTGGCAGATAAAGGGTTTGCCCAGCCATCAGAAGGGGGGATACTCCTCCGAGGGCCAGCACCCACATGGCGGCACACACAGCTGTGGCTGTCTGAGGGCTGCGCCATGTCAGCGAGTTCATGGGGTAAACCACAGCCAGGAAACGGTCTATGCTGATACACATGATGAGCAGGACAGAGCAGTACATGTTGCAGTAGAAAGCAGCTGTGACAACTCTGCACATGAAGGAGCCATAGATCCAGTTGTTGCCATTATAGTGGTAGGCAACCTTGAAGGGGAGGAGCAGGCCGAACAGCAGGTCAGCGCAGGCCAGGTTCAGCATGTAGATCGCTGCTGGTTTTCTGGGACGGATGTGATGCACAAACATCACCAGGGCAATGAGATTGAGAGGCACGCTGATGATGAAGACGAGGATGTAAATGGTTGGGACGAAGCTTGTTGACAGGCGACCCTTGAGAAAAGCTTTTGCTTCCTCTGAGACATAATAGTGCTTCCGGGGTTGACGGTGTGCACCGTGGAGGCCATGTTTTTTAACCGGCTCCTGTTCTGAGCCTGAGCCGGATCCCCCATCATCCTTCAAGTTGTCTAACACTGCGAGGTCAACGTAGTCTATAGGCTCATCAGTGACCATAACAAAGTGACCAGAGAAAGTGCGTGGGAGGAGACCTGATCCTTTAAAGAGACACAGGAAACAAAGCAGAATACATGAGTGGTTTTCATGTAATGAGACTCTTTTTAAATGCTACATTCTCACTGTAGATGCAATTATGAATGGACAAAGCCTACATTATAGTAGTACTCACACTTTTTAAAAGGTTAAGTCACCCAATTTTTGGAGTTAAGTCTACATCAATGCTCACTTTAGACAATGAACAGTTAATAGGATCATTTATTTTCATTTCTAAATTAGTCCAGAAATAAGTGAGAAACTGTGTTGCTTATTGGTTTTTGTTTGTTTTTTAACAATTTAGACAACCTGTCTTGTTAGAAGAATATGTAATTATAACTTTTGAACTTTTTACTGCAGCACTACCCACTTTAACATGACAGGGTTTGTACAGTTGGAGAATGTTGGTGTTATACCATGAATCATCCTTTTACAGGAAGATCTCCAGCAGAGAGAGACACCAGAGGACTTAGTGGGATTTTTTTAAGCTGTTTGCCTCCTCATAATAGTCTGCATCATTGGTATTGGACAAGTATATACAAAGTGTACTCAGATAAATTTAAAAAAGTGATTAAAAAATATTCCAGTACAAGTAAAAGTCCTTCCAACTATTACATTGTTGCACAATACATTCTGATAATACTGCCATGTTGAGTCTGGGAAAGCAGATATAAACTGCTTTGTGAAACATTGGCCCTGTAATAAATCACATAACAAATCAATCATGTTTTATAGGTAAAATCTCAATCTGTGGGTGTAAAGGAGTAAATGTGTTACAGCATAAAATCAGAATATTGTAAAGTAAAACACAAGTACCTAGTTACAGTACTTGGGGAAATGTAGACATTTTTCACTGTCGGTGAACTGCCGCAATTCACCAATCAGACTTTGACAGAAGTAAAAATTATTAACTGATAGTTTAGACAAAAACCATGGTTGAAGTTTTTCATTAGAGACAAATTCTTTTTCTGTAATTTACTTGCCCAAACATGTCAAAAAAGTGTGAATAGCCTTCCTTATAATCCCCAAAAAAGTTGTCTGGTTATTCTTAATCAGAGGTGATACAGATACAGGAAATGCCAGTATATCTTAAACAAGTGAAACCCAGAAGAATACAATTGACATTTTACACAAGTTTTATCTTTAAGAAGGCAGCTTACCATTTTGGGAGGCGAGTGCTGAGATGTGAACAGAAAACAACACCAACAGCCCCAGTGAAAGGTAAACCATGGCTTCAGTGTAAATCCTCCAGAAGTTTTACACCTACAAGTGTGTTGAAATGGTCTGTTTGCCAGAGGAGTTACTGTTTTTCTGCCAGCATCAAACATGTTATTACAGTTCCTATGGATACTCCGCCTCTTCACAGCACATCTCCTCCCCACAATGGAAAAATAATAATTGAGGCTGACATGTAGACAAAAATATTTTTCCTCAAATTACCTAAACATTAACATTTCAAAAAACATTTATGGCTGAAAACTATCGTTGAAGATGATATAAATTAAAAAAAACAATTATTTGAATGACAGATTATGCATATTGTTCAAACATTAGAAATCACATCTACTGACAATACATATCGAAAAAAACACCAGCTATAGGTTTAAAAATTTCTTAATATTTTATTAATTAAAACATGTTTCTTTAAACACTTTTTCATTAAAAGGCACTGGTTATGCAGGCCAGCTGGACAGTTGCTCTGCAGCTTCATTTCTGACAGTATTGCTTTAGAAGTTTTCATTAAACCCTGAAAGTTTTAACATACAAGGTAACAATAACAGTGTTTTCTAGCATCTTTTACATACAAAACATAATATTGTTACAATTTAGTTCTTAAAAATACATTACATTTACAATCACCACATGGAAAAATACAGAACAGACATTTAGCTGGATGATAACAACTTTTCATTTTTGGTGAGAGCCATCAAACTATAATCAGATGAAACAAAACACTGTCCTGCACCTCTCTTATTTTCTCAGTTAATTAATTTTAACAAACTCGGTCCTGTCAGAAGGCACAGAGTGCTTCCCCTCTCTTCATGTTATTTTTCCTGCTTTTCTTTACTTGCTTATTTTCCATAAAATTTCTTGTTTAGAAGGAAGATGAGTAAGTTCACGTTTACTTTGGCTTTGTCAAACATCTTCATGACGGCCACACCTTCATACTGCAGCTGAAGGAGGTCCTGAATAAAAAAAAAAATTATATATGTATAAAATGGATGAAAATGAGAAAAACACATCCACAAACATGCTAGCTCTTCATTCATTAAGAAAATGTCTGTAAGGTTTTCAAGCAACTTGAATAATAAACTCTTACTATATGGAAGTAGTTAATATTCTTTGATTTAAAACAGGTTTTCAGTAAATATATTACAAACAATTAGTTGGTTAAACTTAAGGTTTAACTAAGGCTTATTCTGCAAGGTTCCTTATTAGTTAATTATGCACTGGATAACTTGTTTTATTTATACTTGTTACAAGAATACATAAAAAACGACAAATGTATCGTTATTGAAAAGTATTTGCTTTGTTTCCATGTTCTGTGCTAATAATCCAATGAGAGGGATGACAAATTAAATCCATCTGTCAACAAGGTTTCATGTTGACTACTTAGCTGCTTTTCATTTCATGAAAATCTGACGCACTTGTAAAATGTTTACCTGGAAATGAAGCTGAACTTTTTCCATCTCAACTCCCATAAACTTGGCTTTCACCTCAAAATCCCCAACTTCCTCAGTGGGTGAAATGTCAAACATGACATTTTTGAACCTGAATACGGGGAGAGACAATAACATTAGAAATTGAATGCTCAGCATATGGAGACACAATAATAATTTTCCAGGACTTGGTCCATTGTCTGTAGAAATACAAAAACAAAATAACAAATGTCAGCACTTCCACAACTTTTAAGGGACACATATCAGCTTAATGTTTTAACTTTGAAGTATAATAGAGAGCATGAATAACAGATGGGGTGTAACATGAAGGTAAACTCATTAACAATAATGTTTTACTTATTATAAATAAAGCTTGCAAGGCACATCCTGCTTTTATATATAAAAAATCTGTTCACAGCTAAGACCCTTTGAACTGATCTTTCTTACATGTAAAATGTATAAAGGTTATAAGCAATTATTAAAGTTTATGCACACTTGTTTTGAGAACATATGGATTAAATGGAAGATATTTTTGATCACCTATACTGGAATAAAGAGTTCTCTGAATTTCACAGCCTGTGTGTGAGTGTTAAAAGTACAAGTCCAATATCTGACAGGTGGATATGAGCAACACTAAATCTCCAGCCCTCTCTGCTAGCTGTCTGAATAGTGAACAGTTCAACGCACTGGTTTGTTTGAAGTCCTTCTATCTCCAGGATGACACCTTTCTCATGCAGTTTTGCTGCATTATACTTCAAAGACTGTGGCTTCCACTTCTTGCTGCCCCTATCCTCTCCTTTGTTGTCCAGTTTTATGGATCTGCGAGAATTCCTGAGGAGACAAAACACACTTCATCGTTAGCAAAAAATCATCAATCCATCAAACCATTCTAACAACCCAAGTTATAGGAAGCAAGATCATCATTTCCACACACTGAGAAGAAAGTTTAGTAAAACTAACTTCCGGTTGAGGTTATCCAGGCAGGTCTTGATATAGGTATCATAATAGTTCATCTGGTCCTGAAAGAAGGCTGTTTTCGAGTTGAGTGCTGTCAGTGTCTGCTGGAGCTTCACAAGCTCAGCCTTCCTCCTTTGTCTGTAGCGTCTTTGGTAACGAATGTCCTGTTGATTAAAGGTTTATTGTACAAATTCAGAAGCTAAACAGATCTGGCAGAACACTTAGAAGTCAGCATGGGAGACATTAAACTTACAGTGTAAATTAAGAGATGCTTATGTACCTTTGATATGTCATTGATAAGATCCTGGTATTTGTTGCTATCAGTGACAAGGCCAGCTTGCTCCAGGTTGCGGAGATTCCTCAGTATCTTCCTCTTCTTCTGTTCAAGAGGCAGCTGGTTGTCCTCCAGCACTGCTGGGCTGCTCTTCAGACCTTCTGGAGTCTGAGCATCTTGAACTGCCCGGCGCTCCACAATCTTAGTATGCTCTGACTCCTTCAGGAGCAAAGTCATGTAAGAGGTGCAAAAATCTTTATTAGTCCTAAAACAGAATACTTCTGTGCATGTGTAGGAAGAATTATAAGTGGAATTTGAGTAAAATGATTACAACAACAATAGGCAATAGAGAGGAAACGTTACCTGAGGGGCAGTTGCTGGAGTTTCAAGAACTTCAGGCAATGTCTCTCCAGGCTGAATCCGAATCACATCCACTATTAGCTTTTTTGTCCTGACACAAACAAATAAACAAAAAAAGACCATCATTGCTTTCTCTTTGTTTTATTCCAGGTGTCTTATCACCAAAACCAAAATAAACAACAAAGTTTTACCTTTTAATGGAAAAAAAGAAAAAACCTTTTCACAACTTTAAGTATGATTTTGGAAACATTCTGGAAAAAGAGTGTCATTGGTATCCAGACATTTAACACACTTTGTTTGTCCAGCTACTCAACAGATTGCAAAAAAAAAAAATGTTTGGAAAAAACACCATGAGGAGAAGAATATCTGATTTGTTTTTTGTGCAAGCTTTGGCCCAATAATATCACAATATCTATGTATGTTCCATACTGTAATAGTACAGCTAGAAACCAGACTCTTGCTAGAATATCCTCAATACACTGGGATTTAAACAAATAAAAAAGACACATGCACTTTCACACAAAAATATCATGTAGTCACATTTGTTTGACTACTTAAAACTGTATATGCCCACTAAATAAGGGAGAAAAAGACTCCAACTGAGTCTCCCATAAGAAACTGAACCAGACGGATACATATTCACAGGAAAGATAACCCTGATCAACAAACTCCTTCCTTTAGGGACAGGAAATGATAGAAGAACAGGAAAGGAAACAAAGATATGTTACACAGTGATAGCCACAAAGAGGAACACACAGTGTCATGGTGCATCACATGGCATTCGTAACAATCCAAACTCTAAACTAAGTACTCCTATGTAAGAGTTACATAATGTAATCATTTTAATTTTTTATTTTAAATTGTACATATCTAATATATAATTATATACCATAAATAACTGGATTGCGGATGCTTGGTCCAACATCTACATAGATTTGTTATATAAATGATGACACTATTAATACGGACGACTGCAACATCAAATTGCAATACTGAATGGCCTGACAACGTACAACCGCTTTGCAGAAGCCAATGTGTCTCTGCCTCCCCCAACAATAAACTTACTTTGTCATTAGAGTCTTTAAGTCTTTGTCATCTCCTTCCAGTAGCTCAAACTTGCTGGTTAGCGCAAGGGAGATCTCTGTCTTGGCCAGTTGGCTCAGAGCACTCTCTCTGCTCGTGTCACTTGGGTCCACTGATCCTTCACCTGAAATTAAGCAGCGCTGTGTAAAATAATAAATTCACCATAGCTAACTTGTGATTGATACAAATAAAAGGTTTGACACACTACCGAGGAATGTCTCTACATCGGGGACGTCTCCCAGGTCCTGCAGCAGCTCATGTAACAGGTCATTGTGGTCAGGAGAGATGGCCTCCAGATGTTCCAAAAGCAGCTAAACAAATACAGATATAATTAATCCACTGTGTAATTAGTCACTTAAAAATATTCTGACACAGTAAGTGGACCTTACTAAATCCATCCATTAGGAAAAACATAACAGAACAGGTTTGAGAATCTCAGGAGCTGAAGTTTCTCCTACAAGTTAAACCATTTCCTCTTACTAAATCTATGTATGAAATATTGACCAAGCTTATCACACACAGACAACCACTGAAGACCTACACGCAAAATAAATGTTTAAACCATGCTTTTACATTTAACAAATCAAGCATTTTGACAGGAAATGACAAAATTAGTGCAGTGTGCAGAATGAAGGATGAGTGAACCTCAAAACAACATGTATGTCATCTCCATTGTTGTCCCTGTATGAATAAGTGTAAAGAGAAATGTTGACAAAAGGACACAGATGGCTTTAACATACTGATGTCCTCACCACTTCCCCCTTTCCAATGAAATGGTCTGGACATGTAAAGAAAGCAAATAGGATGATGACGAAAAGAGAGAAGGTGGCTGTGACAAGAGATACATCCTCAAATGGGCAACATACAACCCGAGTCGGTGGAAATTATGCAGGAAATGTTGCTTAACTCAGTGAAATAATGTGTGAAGTCTAGTTGCATTTTGATTTTTTCACTTTTGTAGAAATGTTGCTTTAAGCATTAGAGATAAAAGCATAAAACCAATTGTGGAGACATCAGAGCAGTTTGAAATACTGTATATTAACTGTAGATTTATTACAAATATCCCACTGACTGGCAAGATGAGTAGATATTTTACAGCTGTGATTTATGAACTTTGTAACACTGCATGTTCTCATGCACTGGCATTTTGAAAAAGTCTTGAAGGATGTGGGACGAAGTGAGTTTAAATTTGACCTAGAATTTATTAGTCTACTGTGGTTTACCGAGTGGGTATTGATGATCTCTTCTATCGAAATGTAGATGGTAGGCTTGCTCAGAGTCACCATGTCCGAGTACTCATCCATGTTAAACTTCTCCTCAGGTTCAGGGACATCACATGCTGACTGGAAAAATACCCTGGAACAGGAAGAATAGCAGTGGTTAGCGTTTTTTAGTCTCTAAGGCCCAAATACTTTCCTATGATTGAGAGTCAATATCTTTGTTACTGTTGAGGCAAAATGCTGAACTTTCATTAACACGCCTGTGACCTTCTCAACTAGTGTTAAAGACTTATACTGATGTTGGTTTCCAGAAAGTGGACTACAGTCTGTGTGCTTTTCCAGTAACCATGAGTCAACCACTTTGGGGCAGATAACTGCATGCAGACTGGCCCTGCCCTTCTTATTTGTGAGTTTGAACAGGTTCATATAGAGTTCAGTTGACTTAAGTCAAATCAAACCACAAATCTCCCAATTGCTGAAACGGCACGTAGTATCCACTTCCTTTACCAGGATTGTCTGTGCTTCCACTATGTAGACCCAATCAGACTTTACAAGTGAAGCAAGTTTATCAACAGGGATAACTCAAATTTACATCAAGGAAAAAGTATTTTTGCATGTGTGCCTTCACTTGCACTAAGGACACAAGGCATACTGTAACAACCAAGCACATGTGTTGCCCATTTTGATATGTTGTTAACCTTGCTGTTGTTTTAAGCAAATCAAAGGCACATTCAATCTAATTGAGATAAAAGATTGTTCAGAATTTATGCACTAGCTACACATAATTCCTTCCTTTGTCTTTCTTACCTAAACTTCTCATATGTCTGAGATATGTAGTTGTTCATAGGCGTCATGTGGGCATTCTCGCCCTCAAACAGCTTATTAGCAGCAGCATGCTGAAGCATCTTTGCCACAGATCCCAGGTTACGACGCTGGTCTACGTGAAGCTGCCCTCCGGCTGACATGTCGATAATGTCGAAGCCGTCTGGAGCCACGATGGCTGGGTTCATGTAGCGGTAGTACAGCAGGTTTCCTACAATCTGTCACATACAAAGAGGACATTTCATTAAAACCTTCTGTACAAAAAAATCCCACTCACCTTAGCATGTCTACAATTACATTCTTCTGTGTGTCATATGCAGAGTGGACTATATGGGCAGGACATAACATAATATATTTATACATCTGAGGTGTCTACCTTCAGTAGTTCATCCTCTGAGGCCTCGGGAAACTTTTCCTGGAGGCTGTTCTTCAGAACTTTTGCTATGTATCTCATGCCATAACTACATGCAAAACAAAAAGTATTAAAGAACATCAAACAAAAAAATAAACATGCATTAATGTATCAAGACAAATGGTATGACAAGCTAATGGCAGTGTATATAAAAGATTAAGGTAAAGCATTTATATTGGGATCAATTACTGCAAATACTGATGGTTGTAAGTGTCTTTATATTATCATTGTTATCATCAAAGTTATTATCTTTGTGTGCTTATCCTTTATAAGAGTGATTTTTGCTATGAGCACTGTCAATATTTAGCACCATCTAGTGGTAAATATGGTCTTCAACATTTCTTAAATTTACTGTGTTGTTTGTGGTTATTTTAAATAAGTTATGTAATTGTACGATGAGTATTTATGTCCATGTCACAGAACTGGGTTACTTGGGTGAGCTCAATGTTGCACAAAGCAGAGTTCTGTTTTTGTTCTTAGGCGACTGACCAGATAACTTTTAGCTCTAAAGCTGTGATTGTCTAGTAATGACCATGTCCCAACATGCAGCTGAAATGTTAACAACCACAAAATGTCTAATGACATACCAAAGCATATGATCATAACCCGTCCAGCCCTATTTTAGTCATGCAGTTAAAAAATAGCAGAAAAAATAGAGGAGGAATAAAAAAATAGGATGAGAAGAATAAAAAAAGATACACAGTATGATAATTAAGTCTGAATATTTTGATAAAAAGGATAAAATTGTGAAGTAAGAATTAATAAACAATATAGAGTGCAAAAAATTGTATGTTTCTAAAATCTCTCAAATACATATATGAATACACATGAATATAAGAATCAGAGTAACAATCCATTGTACTTTGAAAGCATCCTGCTTCCTTGTCTTTTGTGTTGATGCAATAGGCAGAGGCACAATGCACAGAGTGGATGAAATAACAGCTACTGCTTAAACTATAAACAAAACAACCATCCCTAAATTACGGCCTTCAGAGCTGAAACAAACAACTCTTACAAAGTTCATGACGTAGTGCATACTGTAAGACTCTCATGTGTTTCTTATGTCTTGCAACTATGTATAACAGAATTTTACATCACTCCTTTTAAGAGCACTTCCAGTATTAGAAACAACTAATCTGGTGTAAGAGAGTAGAAAATGAAATTAAAGCTCCAACAAAATCAAATATGCTCAGACATTGACAGGCAGAACAGTCACAAGGAACATGAAGGATAAGTGACACTGACACTTAACAGGTCCTGAAACTTACGGAATATTATCCAGTGAGGACACAATGGAGTTCAGGACCTTATCTGTGGCCGACCGCAGTGCCAGACTTGATGCCTCCAGCCTGTTGCGCACTTCCTCATGTGACATGGCCTGCTCGGGAGTCACTTCATAAGGCAGCTTGCTGTGAAATAATAACAAAAGGCAAACATTTATGACTGAGACAATTTTTTTTGATTCATTCATTTTTCACAGTGGGTTCTTTTTTGAGCCTGTTTTTTCTTCGCCTAGTTGTTTACACTACTGCAAACAATAGTACACTTAACGTAAGGTACCACTGGTATTATTCATATCTTGCATAAAAAGAGAGCAAAACTTTACTTTTACTAGCAGATGAACAGAATGAGTATCTTTAATCATGAAAGTTATGTTACAACATGTCTATTCAGTTAATGATATAGGCTTTATTTAAAAAAGTAGCTTTTCCCATACCTGGCCTCTCCAGTTGCTGTCTCCAGCTGGTTGACCCAGGCTTTGTACACATCCACTGGGTTGGTGTTGATGCCTAAACTCTTGTCCTCTATGATGTCTTTGACCACTGGAGCCAGCAGCTGCCTCAGTGTGTTCTGGCCACGAGCTCCTCTGTTGAAACTCACAACCATCTTGATTACTGTTGGGTTTCCTGTCACAATTTCCTGGACCTGGTCCACCTTAGAACTGAGACATAAGTTAAAATTTTATGCTAGATAACAAAACACAAAATTTGGCTTACATGTGTTTGAAACTCTAACTCTAACCAGAGTCACTTTTGTAATCTCAATGTATTTTAACAATTAAAATTTAAAAAAAGTCTGAATGAGACCAGAGTTGGCATAGTGGCTGAGTATTGATTAAGGCTTCAGTTACTTGATTTCCTCCTCCAGAGCTGTTTTGAAGAGTTTGAGCAGCAGGTATTCTTCTCTCTGATTAGAGGCATAGTTGTATAAGGTGAAGATCACAGTGTCCATAAACTTTGTGGACTTGTTTTGAGGCATCTGGAAGATTAACTTGGCCAGGTAGTGTGGATTGGTCTAAAAGGAAAGAGAAGAAAGAAAGAGTAGCACATTTTTGTTGTTGCTGCACAAGGATGTTTGATTTTAAGTTTAATGTTGTGCCTTGAAAGTTGAAAGTTAAGTTGGGGTGGATAAGGTAGAGTTAGAACCTTTTCTGTATTACCTGTAGCAGATAAAAAAGATGTTGGTAGGCCTCCAGCTTCCTTCTTCTGACTTTATTTAGGCCCTTAATACCCAGTCTGTCACCTCCAGTCAAGTCATCTTTATTCGCTTTGTTTTTCTTGCTCTTCATTTTCTTATTATGGGACACAACATCCTTTGAAAAAAGAAACAAACACCAAACAATGTAATGCAGTGCTGCAAATGTTCGCCTGAAGGCCATGCCATATCCAAACTTTAACTGATTTCACGCCTCCATTTCCACAGGAAATGGCTGCCAACCTGCAGAGTGATCCTGTTCTTCACCAGTAGTCCAATCTTTATGTCCATCAGGCTTAAATCTTTCTCCATCTGCTGATTTGAGCGAATATTGGTGACAACTTCCTCCCTGAGCCGTGTCACTTCCTGCTCTTCCTGAAGGTCCAGAGCGCTCTGCTCCAACAAGTGGACAAACTTTCTCACCACTGACAGAGGAGGGTCCTTGGCTCCAGCTAACATTTGTCACAGAGGAAAGTCAACAAAGGCACTCATCTTTTCACACACACATTTTTTGACAATTTCATCAGGTATTAAATTTTATATTGTTTCCTGGGAAATACAGACAAAAACAGAGATCACAATTTTTGGGGGGCATAAATTCTGTAATATAGACAATCTTAAAAGTACTGTGGGAAAGCTATTAAAAGATAGTATTACACAGCTTTATTGACAACTTTAGAAAACAGGAAACTCTAATTCAAAAAATGTTTAGACAAGCTCATGATCTAATTTCCCAGACAACTTCAAGTGTCACATCACAGTACTGATATGGCGTCTATGAAGCTCAGCTCTAACTGCAGGAATGCAAAACACCCTTTTGACTCACTTAGGGTTCTGTAGTCATCTCTGGCTTTGTTGGCCTTCAGGAAAGCCTGAATTGTCACAATTTCTTTTTCCTAAGCACACAGATAGCGGTGAGTGTAACAAAGCATGCAACAAACGACAGAAATCCAAAGGACTTCACACACTGATGTTGATTGATTTACGGGTGACTCACATGATCTCTGAAGAACTGCAACCTCTGATTGTATTTTCGTTTGGCTTTCCACATTTTCACTATGGACTGGATCTAAAAATACCAGCATTTATGTTACTGATGTAAGGTATATACAAATTAATTCATTTACTTCTGAGGCAGAGACACTAGTAATGATACTTTCATTAAAAAAGGGATGCATAGCTTTTATTGTCTTGCCTTGGTAAGTAAAGGAATTTACTTTTATATTTCATTTTAAAAAAGGCAAAAAAAGTATCACCTTTACAATAGAGGCAACATTTTTCTGAAGCAAATTCTTCCTCTCTTTGTACATTTTCTTCTGTTTGTAACCCTTCCAGCAAGCCTGCAAAAAAGGGAGAAGATATGAGCAAAAAATGTATATACATGGTACAAGTTGTGTGTTTTTCATTAACGATTCTTTTTTAACGAATTTTCAATCAAACAGTCAAATGTTGTTGTCTTTCCCTTTTTGCAGACGCACACTACCTGCAGTTTGACAACATGTGGTTCTTGTTGTTGTAGATACGCCATTCTCTGGGCATGCTTTTTCCTGACCAGGTAACCCCTGATCCTCGCCTGCAGTTGGGTCACCAAAGATTCATTGGCCAACCATAGCTGTTCCCTGTTATATTCGGCAGTCACAGAGCTGACAACACCCTAAAGAAAAAAGATTTTTTTTGATTCATTCTCATACCCAAAGTGAAATAAATCTCATCATTGAGATGTCAGTATGTTAACACAATATTACACTCTAGACAAAGCAGGGGGTACCTGGATTTCCTCTTTACTGAGATGGTCAAAATTGTGTTGAAATTCTTCAGGTTCTTTCCAGGTTCCCTGTCCACTTTCCAGGTTATAATAGTAGTCATATCTGTCCTTGATGCAATGTTTTACCCACACACTATCAGTGTTGCCTGGAGAAAAGCAGAGAGTGCCCCTTTAAACACTGACAGTCATGCTGAATGATAAGTATTAAAATCAGGTGACTTTTTACTTTTTCACCATCAGTTCCTTCAAAACTGAGATTCCTTTTAAGCTGTTCTTGTGCAGTAAGTCAAGTCACCTTTAGGAGCATTGTTTGTTTGCCGCTGCCCCAGTTCAGCCTGGTATGTATCAGCACAGTCAGGATGCACAGCTTTCAGTCCTGCGCTGGTATCTTGCAGAGCCTGCAGTGTATTCTTAGCATCCCCCTTGGCCACCATCCTGTTAATATTAGCTACTGCTCCAGCCACTAGGAACATGACAGAGAAGACAGTTGTTGAAAACAAGTAATTAAGGGGCAACTCACAACAAACAAAAAACCTGTATTTGTTATGTAATGGAAAAAGCTCCCAGTGTTGGGGTTTCTTTACACTGAAGGTCATATGAGACAAATTAACTGGTCCTGAATAAATGGCATGGATGAGTGAATTTAAACACAGGGTACATACTTGTGAGAGCCTCCTCTTCATCCTGGTTGGCTGTGTGTATGGCCGCTTGTATTTGGTCCAGCCACAGTACTGCGGACTCATCTCCAGAGCTCTACGAAATGGTTTATGTAAAGCTGCCATGAACTTAATTGTTATCAAATTATAATTCTTTTGCAGCAGTTTTAATAAAAAAACTAAATCTCTCAGGTTAGGAAGTCATGTTGCAGTTCGTTTTCCAAAACAATCAGGTTGGGATTGGGAAGATTTTTGAGGTTTATTGCTCTATGGCAGTAGCAATTCATAGTAGCACTAATTACCAAAACTACACAAGCTGTTAGAGCAACAGCAAACAATAGATTCTTTATTTCCCCCATGTCCAGAGGAGAGATAAAAAGAAAATAAAAATGTCAGTAATTGTTGACAATAGTTAGACTGCAAGTACATTCTCACCCAAACTTGATATACTACTTTGTACTATAAAGCTGACCCTGATAAATAAAACATATCCAGGACTGTTTAGTTAGCCTGACTTTTGTATTCGGTCTGAGGCTAATTTTAGATAACCCTGGTGGGACTGGGGTTTACTCCTGACCACAAGAGCAACCAGGAAGGAAGTGACCATTAAAACACACTGAGTGGCTATACTTCCCAGCCAACCCATCATGTACTTAGTGTGTGGTGGTATTGCAGTAAAAGCATCAAAACTGATAATTTTATGAGAGCTTTTTTTTTATTTTATGTGACATTTTTTAGCGTAAAGTTTATGGTACAAACCAGATTAATATTTACATGCTTGAGTCATGAGTTGCTCAACATGAAAACAAAGCAAGAATTTTTGTTTGTCTGTTAATCAGCTTTCATTAAAATGAATGGACACCATCTTTAAGTCCTAGAAACCAGGCTGATTAACACTACTGCAATCCTTACATTAATGAAAATCCCAAATTACTTTAAACACTAAAGAAACCTATTAACCTAAACCACAATTTTGTTACTTAATGTGATGAAATCATTGTAACTTGTTTATAGACTGCAGCTGTTGATAAACCACTAAACAGTGTCCTTCCACCCCACTGAGTCAGTGGGCAGTTAATGACGCAGACAGAGGGGAATTCAGTTTTCAAGCCTGGACAGGAAACATGCTCACTGCACCGTACAAAGACACAAGCATCCGACACACACCAGTGGGAAGCTGAGCTTGACACACATCATTATCAGTTCCTCTATCGCGCTGCAGAGATGCAAAACAGCAAATTTTACCAGTCGAAAACTCCTTTATTTACTGAAAAGAAGCAACACCGAGAGGGGTGAAGACAAAAGAGATCCTCCAAAACTCTGGGACATAGACCGGAGAGAGATATGGCCAACCTTGTGCCAGGACTACTTATCTCTTTAATGGCAGTGCAGACCATTCAGCATGATGGTAAGTTGATTCTACCGTTAAGGGTATTTTGACACTGGTTAGGGCTTCTTTTCTCAAATAAGAGTTACAAAGCCCAGGTTAAGCTATTCTGGTAATACAATACAAAACACATATTTTTTATTGAAAAAGAGATATTTAACAGATATGATTTACTACAAAAATGTCTGTTGCATTTGCAAACAAATAAGAAGATTTGAAATTCCTTAAACACTAAACATCAGATGGATTTGGTTAGTGTTTGAATGTAGTCTCAAATGTCATTGAATTATACTTTAGTATATTACACTAAAGTTAGTTGATTTTGAGCCATAAACTTTGTTTTCTACCCATTTCTAGGAAACAGAAGTCAAATCAAAACAAACAGTTCACCTGGTGTGATACCAAAAACATTCAAGGGGAGGGCTTACAAACTTAACAACACACACCAGCTGCCGACCCCACTCAATCCCAGCACAGAACCATGGCTGTATGTAAACATGGAGGATCCAGTGACAGCCTACACTACAGGGGTCCTCAGCACATGGGTCATACCCTTATCATACATCCTGGCCATGCTGGTAGGTATCCCCTCCAACGGCTACATTCTGGCCTTCCTCAGATTTAGAGCAAAGTCCTTCTCTACAGTGGTTCTTTACCTGAACCTGGCCTTGTCTGACCTGCTGCTCCTGCTTTCTCTGGCACTGCGGGTTCACTATCACTTCAACGGAAACAACTGGACATTTGGAGAAATCTCCTGCCGTCTTATCACAGCCTTGTTTTATGGCAATGTTTACTGTTCAGCTCATACTATAGCATGCATCAGTGTGAAGCGCTACCTGGCTGTAGTCAAACCATTTTTGTACAGAAGTCTGGCTAAGACTACACTGGCAACATGGGGCTGCCTGGTTATATGGTTCCTGTTTGCAGCTGCTATTGTGCCTGAGCTCTTGATCAGGCAAAGCTACCAGGTTGCCCAACTGGGAATCACCACCTGCCATGATGTACTTCCCCTAGAGGAGAAATCCCATTCATTTATGGTGCCATACAGGTTGATGATGGTTTGTTTGGGTTTTATAGTGCCCTTCCTTATTTGTATCTACGCCCATGTGGCAGTGGTATACCACCTGGGTCAATCAGGTTGTGACTGGAGACCCTTTATCAGGGTCAGCACTGTGGTTTTTATCATCTTTGTGGTGTGTTTTTTGCCCAGCGGCATCCTACACATCGCCCACTACATCCGTCTGTTTTCTAATGGGGATGACAGACTCTATGGATACTATAGAGTTGCAGTGTGTCTCTGCTGCTTCCACAGTTGTCTGGATCCCTTCCTGTGTATGCTCATTTCCAGGACGACAGCCTCAGAACTACAATTCCTCTCCCTCCACGGGACATCACAGAGGCCGGCTGTTATGATTTGAGACTGGGTATGAATAAGTGCACTGAAAAAGGCTCTACTTGCTGGACTATTGTCTGGAAGCAGCAGGGAACCCAACAAACAAAGACGTAAAAGATAAAACTGGACACTGTGAATTCAAAAGGGTAGTACTGCAACCTCTGTTAGGCTCAAAACAACACCAGGCTCTATGAAGTCAGTTTTGGCAACTCTGGGAATATGAAGACAGGACAGGATGATTGAAGTATGAAAGCCATGCAAGCCCATCATGTCAAATCAGCTTTGTCTTGGACTGTGAAATGGTTGGCTTGACTTGTTACAGGTTCAAGATTAAATACAAGAAGCGTGGTTTTCATTAACCTTTACTCCTACCTTTTACCTCTTTATGAATGGCATGTATAAAATGTACATAAAAGATCTATTTACATAGAGCAACTGAGATTTGTAATAATCCATGTAAAATGGAGCAATTTCAGATACAAAGCTGCTGTGTAATCCAATAAAGCAAAAAGAAATTCAATGAAATAAAGTTTGACCTTTTTTTCTTTACATAAATCTAAAATAATTAACTAAATTTTTAAATTTAGAGTCACACTACCTGGCAGAGGAGTTTCTTAGTATATTGAAGGACATCATGGTAGTGTTTGGCTGTGGCTGGGTTCACTCCTGTCAGCTTGGCTGTAGGGAGGAGCAAAGCTGAAAGCGTCTGCTGGTGATCACCTGAGTTAAGTGCCTCATTGATCTCAGCTATAGCTATGATGCCTGGAGGTAGAAGAAAAGAATTATTCAATACTCGATCATACAGTGTGTTTCTATTCATGTGTACTTTTAACGATTCTCATTACATAAAAAAGGAGTTTGTTAAAGTTTAAAACTGTTAGGCTTCAAAACCTTCAAACAACCACAAGCTACATGGTGTAAAACGTAATCAGAAACCTCAAAGACTTTCTTACGCTCATGCTCCTCATGAACTTGAACGTTGACTGTGTCGATACATTTCTGAACATCATTCCAGGTGAGAAACTCTTGGCCTTTAGCAAGAGTATCCTCTCGCTGTTTGATAAGAGTGTCAGCATACCTGAGAGAGAGTCGGAGAAGAATTTCAACAAGGTTTCACAACATTAGACAAAGCACTTCTAATCAGCTCACTCAAGTGTTAGCAAGGTAACAGTGGCGAGAGATCTACAGTGAAGTGCAGTGACATGGTATAGAGTCCAGTGTTAAATGAAATTAATAGCAGACAAATATTAGAATCTGTTGAGAGAAAGAGAGGCCTGTATCTGTTGCACCCAGTTGACCTGCAGCCATCGTACCTATTGAGGTTGTCTTGGTCCATGTTGGTGAAGCCCAGAGGAGAATCAGTCAGTTGTTCAATCACAGCCTGAGGGTCTTTGGTGTCCAGCACCTCATTCAACACAGCTACAGCTGACAGCATCTCCACAGCTACATTCAGCTCCTCATGGCTCAAACCAGACTGATAAACATACAGGTCTGAATCATAAGCATGAAGTGACATTTAATTACAGCATTTAGCACTGACCTTCCCCATATGTACAAGCATATCTGTATTAGTATGTCGGTTCACATGTTAAAGGGTCAAAATTTCAAACATGGTGTCTCACCCGCCCTCCTTGTAGCTGCAAACTGAAAAGTTCAGCCTGATAAAGGTTTGCAGCAGTTGGGTAGACGATGGGAAGTCGTGCTTCAGGGTTCATCAGCTCCTCCGCCGTCTCTGTTGCATTGCCAAGACGAATGGCTTTATTGATTGCTGCAACTGCCTCAAGTTCTGGTGAAGACAATAGTAATATATAGTTAGGTCTTGCAGGTAATGGAAATAACTTTGCAAATGTATTTTAGTCTTACAAGTCTTTGTCTTTGTCTTACAAAGTTACATTCCTTTCTACCCATACAGCTATATAATGTGCCTGAAATGCATTTGGAAATCCCATGTTAAAAAATGTATTATAATAAACAGTACTGAAATAGAACTTGTACTGTAGATGTGTGCTGTGGGAAGATTGCGTATAGCAGGTAAACATGTAATTTTCAACTGAGCTGTAATTACTGTTAGTAAATTTCTATTTTCAGTAACAAAAGGTGCTTACTCCGTTTCTCTGCCTCAGCAAAGTCATTGCAAGAACTGATAACTCTCTGAATCTCCTCTTTGTCCACCATCACGGTCCTCCCTCCATCCTGCAGCACAAAGAATAATTTACATCAGAGAGACACCAATAAAATCAACTGTTTTTTGTTGATTTGCCCATTTTAATTGTCCATTTTAATTGTCCATTTTAATGCCCATTTTAACTGAGTTATTTGTTTGTTTTTTTCCCCCCATGATAAAATGTTTCACTGCCTCAGTAGTGAAAGTAACACAAAAGCAATAGCTACAGTCCTTCATCAGTGTCAGCAGGACATCTGTTCAGCGGCTGAACTGCTGTGTTTTCACAGTAGTACTTAAAATGGAAGAACATCTGCTCTCCCAGATGAACAAACACAAACAGACAAACAGGGGCAAAAACAACACTGCAAAGATTCCCAAAAAGGTGATTTTTTTTCTTATCTCACACACGTCTTTCAATATTCATAATAATGTAGCATTAAAGTTATCATCCCCCTACTGACCCCCAAATACAGATTTTTGTTTCATCTCAACGATCCAACATAAGCTTGTTTGGTATAAACAATATAAATGAACTAACTGCTGGTAAAGAAATCTAGAGGTGCTCTGGCTGCTAATGCCCCAATGTGAGAACAACTGTGCAAACACAGGTTCACCGAGTATACCTTTGATTTATGTTGGCAGGAGGTGGTAAAATGTTCCAGGTACCAGTGACAGTTTGACTCCTGAACACCCAGCAGAGCCAGAGCCTCAAGCCTTAGTGCGGCCAACAGAGCAGCCTGGTCCTGGGCTGACACCGCCTGATTCACCTGCTTCACTGCATCCTGGACTGGAGAAAAAAAGACAAATGTCATTTAGGAATGATAATTAAACCAAACAAACAAATTTTAAGGACTTTCTATTTTTTAACTGCACAATTTTTACTGTATATTCACATTTCACCAGAGTTTTTTCCCCCTCTATTAAAAAAAGGAGGGCATTCATGGTACTAGACAAGGAAACTCCTTACTGTTGACAAAGTCAAGGCAGCCTTGGATTTCTTGCTGAGTCAGAAGCTCCTCATAAACATCCCTCTCCTCGGTAGCGACTGAGGAGCGCTAATTAAAGGAGACAAAGAAAATATATGTTTGATTTTCATTTCATACAGTGGGTTGAATTTGGAGCTGGTCACATCACATTTTTTCCATCTATATTGATTTGCATATTTTACACATCACGTTTTGCTGTTAAGTGGAAAATGATGGCTCCTTTATTTCCAGAATTTGTAATGAAAATGGGAGGCAAGTTGCCGGATAGTGCCGTTTGTGTTTGGTGAAGTACAGCTGACAGTGCAGCCACTGGAATGTGCTGGCAAAGCCTGTGGAGTGAGTCAGTCCTGGCAACCCCTTTCAGCCCCCAGTGTGAAAATCTCTTCAGTTGGTTTTAATCGTCAGTTTTAGACACAGCTGTCTGAAACACTGATTGAGAATAATAATCATGTGTACAGTTTTGCATCACTCAGATTTGGTTTTATTTTCTTAGCAGTAATGGCAATTTAATATATTACTATTGTTTGAATAACCTTCATATAACTGAATATCTGACTGGCTAAAAAAGTTATCAATTGGTGGGACACGCAAGAAAACAATTTATTTAGACAGAAGATCAACATTTTCACAGAATTACACATGGGCTGATCGAGCCATTTGTACAAGTTAGTACAGAATCAAATATAGTTATACGAATGAATTACACTTAAACCGTCAGAGGTCATTCAGTGTTTTCTAGGCTTCTCACCCTCCCTGATGACTGATTCCGCTTGCGAGCCTTGGCCTGGCTCAGTGTGTCCTGATAGTCTCGGGCAAGAGCCTCCTGGGTGTTCTTCAGCATTGCGTTGGGATTGTTCAGGGCTCTTATTGTCACAGGAGCCTGACCTTTGTCAATAGCCTCATTGATGGCAATCACAGCAGCATGCACTGAGAGCAACGAAATGTGTGGAAAAAATATAAAGTTTTAATGACGAGTTACTGCGTAAAAATCTTAATGAGGTGCTGTCAAAAACATAAGCTTTTAACATCAGAAATAAGACTTACAGGCAGCTTCATCCACCGAGAGCTCATTGGCCAGGATTCCTCCAATCTTACTGAAAGCTGGCATTTGAATGCCATATTTCTCCAGCTCACTCCTCATGTTACTGATCTCTTCCTCTGGAAAATGAATGTTTACAAATTGCAGTTAAAATGTCAGTGTTACATACAGTATTAGATTAAAGCACACAGTAAAGATTAAAATATACTGCATTCAAATTAGTTTAATGCTCTTTTTAAAGTTTAGCATTTGTGTTGGCCCAATCATCAAATAAAAATTATAATTTCGAAAACAGAAGAAACATCAAATTTTGTGTTGCTCAATAAAAAGTAATGATTGCCCTCAGTGTTTTGAGAACACTGTTAAGGAGTGATAAAAATAAACTAATGCAAGTAAGACCTGAGGCTTCTAATGTCAATCCATTGTTGAAAGCTTTGAAGCATGGTTCAGCAAATTGTGTCCCATTCAGTATTTGAATAGCTGCAGGGGATTTTTGATGAACTGAAATGTTGGGTAATTCAAATGTCTAAATTATTGAATTTTCAGCAAATACTCATAAAACTTTACATGCTTGAGAGAATACGATAACATTCTATCATGTCTTTCAATTAAATCCCAATGACTTCAAAATGAAATTAACTCCCACACAGACAGTTCCCAACAATAATGAAAACATGCACAAATGGCTGTGCACATACCAGTATTTCAATAATACCTGAGGCAACACTGATCCTCATTTTAAGAGCAATTAATGAAAGCTCCCCTGTGTTTTCTTTTGCCTGGTGCAGCACATATATATTTATATTTTATACAACCTTGTGCTTTTGTGCAAAACTTTAGTTTCAGGAGAGGCTGGAAGTACCTGTGAAGGCCACTTTCCCCAACAAGTCTTGGATCTGTGGTGCAATGCCCAATTTGTAAAGGTACAGGCTGAAACAAAAAACATATAGGATGTTATGATTTACAAAAAAGATAGGGAAGTACTAAGAAGCAAAGATTTTGATATTTGACAATCTGAACCTAAGACCCTTGTTTGTTTTGTTTTGTTTTCCCTGTTAATGGACTTTTACATCTGCATGTTATATTTACACCACCGGGGGGTAGTGTTGACCGACATTACAACAAGCACTATCTGACAACAGCCAGCAGACCCAGTCCACAACTCAGGACTGGATTCAAGCAGGTGGCTGGAAACTTCATTAAACTTTCATCTTCCCACAGGTACCTGATAAGTGGTAATGAATTATGGATATTTGAGGCAGCTCTGGAATCAGCACAGCTTGAAATGGAGCAGCTGTACTAGGTGGTTATTCCGGCCTTTGGTCACAGTGTGTACACATGAAATGCCCTCTGTCCTTGGGACACAGGGGGCTTAAAACAGCTATCTAAACTGTGCTTATACAAAGGGTAATGTTTTAACATACAGGCAGCTGATTTAGTTAAGATATAAACACAGTAACAGCTGACCAGAGTTATTGAGGGTGGCCGATTACAAGCCAATGGGGCTACAGACAATCAGCTGACTAGCCTGAGGCAACTAGCTCTCTCCAGGCCGTGGATCCTCATTGTTTATTTACATGTATTCTCCTTCTTTTAAATGACTAATTAAGCCAAATATCTATACTACTTTGAACATTAACGCATGTTTTAACTCTACTTATGATCTACATTCTTTCCTCTTTACACTTTGTTCCATTTCCACACATTTTTCCACCACACTGAATGTACAGAAGCATCCGCTGCTTTGTCTTAATGTCTGAGTGTGTTTGTACCCAAAGAAACAGAGTATTCACTGGGTCCTTGTGGGACTTAAGTTAGACTCGCAGGAAGGAAAAGCACGTGTGTGCATTAGGAGGGAAGGAAACAGATTCTCTCAGGGCCTGACCGAAACACTACAACAAAGAAAACAATCCCAGCAGCTCGCATAACTGCTCCCTAAATCTGTGTTTGGCCGGCAGGATGGGTCAGATAGATAAAACTGGCCGTTCAGTTAATTCAAAGCCATCTGGAGTGGGAGTTCTTAAAACACACACATTACAATAACACGTTAAATTTTTCTTTTAAAATGTTACAAACCATAAAAAAGAATTTACCCTTTGTGGCCTGACCTGATAGTAGACTCATACTCTTATTTGCATCTACAGTTTTTAGTTGTTAGCAGTTGGTTTTATTCTTTTATTACCTTTTATTACTTAATTACTTGAATGTTATTTCCCTTTTTTAAAAAGCACATTTAAGTAATGTTTAAAGTTCTGTGCAATGCTGTATATTTGTTATTCTTAACATTTTTAAGTGATTATGTATGTAAGATTATGCATGAAACTGAATCTGAAACTGAGAAAAAAACTGTTTTAAGTCACTTGCTTGCTAACTAGCCCACAATTAAAGTTCAGGGACTAAGAGCTTGTGAACTTGCCATATTGCAGCAATAACTACCTAAAATG
>JAQNCA010000027.1:17506407-17540702 GCA_029783725.1 Acanthurus tractus | reverse complement strand
TAGATAGATAGATAGATAGATAGATAGATAGATAGATAGATAGATAGATAGATAGATAGATAGATAGATGGATAGATAGAGGTGGTTTACTCAAACCCTTTTAGTGCCTTAATGCCTTTCAAGCACTACAGGAATCAATGAGTTACCAGTAAGAGACTCCTTCTTTACTAGGGGGTATTTAATCTTTTATCTGTAGATCTGAGTAGTGTCTAATGAGGTTCCTCTCATGGTGGGCTTGCCTGGCAGCACGTAAGCTCCTCAAACTCTCCCGTCAGTGTGATGAGGATCTGGAGGAGCAGACCTCCTCCAGGGCCCCAGCTGTGAGTTTGGCGGGTGGCTTTTGGGAGATATTAGGAGTCGACGAGTGGAGAAGATAAATGAGATTTCTAATGGTGTACTAAACACCAGCGCTGAGGCACTTTCATCATAGCTTGATACCTTTATGCTTTCGTTCAAAGATGTAAAGGTATTGTATCTCTGCGGGGGGCATTTCAGACCACACGATGTAGCCCTGTTGGTTGCAGGCACTGCAGCACTTAAGGGGAAACATAAAAACCACTGGTGAGCACTGGAGTATGTATGCAAGACATGTAGCTCCCTCTCAGAGAAAGAGGGACAGAGTGGTAGTGAGTGTCAGACAGAATAAGAGCAAAGTAAGGCCACTACCATCCCTTCAATACGATATCAGCAGATCTGACAGCAGTGCTTCCTCATGAAGACTCACTCTGGTTTCAGAGCCCTTTGTGAATCTATGCGAGTGGGTCGATGGTGTGTCAATTTGAATGTGCGTGTATACATTTCCTTTATCAGAAACTCACTTATTATCAACGCCATGTGTGTTCTTTTGTGCCTTTCTGTCTGTGTGTGTGCATGTGTGTTAACCCAAATGACCTCTTGCAATGTCAGATGTTATTGCCTTCAATTTGCCTTGAAGAAGACCTGTATATGGCTGCAGCACAGTAAAACATCATCCATGCCACTTACAGCAACAAACACACTCACTGTCTCCCTCTCACTGACGTCACAGGTTGGCTAAAGCCTGGTCTGGCCATAAATCACCTCTAGCTGTAGCTTTGTCCTATTAGAGCAAGGAGAAAAACCTAATTATGCCTGATCAAGAAGAACACTCTGCGGAGACAGAGACTGGAGAGAGAGTAGAGGTAATAAAAGGAAGGACAGAGTTAGACAGAGAGATGGGGAGAGTACAAAACACGAGTAGAGGGCGGGGAGGCAGTAAAAGGAAGGGACAGCAGGTTAAAAAGCAGGGGAAAAGGTGAAAAGACTTTGGAGAAGGGTAGGAGAAGAGTAGAGGGAGAAACCTTGGTCCTTCTCTTTTGTTTCTTTTAAGATGAGTGTAGCTGATATCTAATGCAGCATTGTCATAAATCACAGCGCTCTCTCTCCCACAGGCCCACCCTTTCCTTTTCAGCATGCATCTGCTCCATGGCATCTATACGTACGTTAATCTCCTAACCTCATCCTCTCAGAGCCTGCAGCCACTCAGCCCTATTAAGTGATTGATTTTCATGGCAGGGAAAATAGCACCTCAACCCAAGGCCAGGGGGAGGCCACAGTTTTGTAACTTGTAGTCGGAAACTCGCATTGCCAAGCTTCTCATCAGTGTTGCTAATTGTTTTTTGGTCAGGGCTTTAATTGGATAAATTTTCCTCTGCATTCTTAAGCACAATCCCACCATTAGAAGATCCAGATGGGTGTCCATGTAATATTTTCTAACTGATAGACTCACCATAGTGCGGTATGATTGCCCAGGCCATGGCAGATGCATAGATCTCTCCGATCATCCAGAACATACACAACCAGCTGAGGTGTTCCCCTCTTTTCTCCCTGGACAACACCTCTGCAAAGAAGGAGAAAACAATGGGCACAGCACCGCCTATCCTGCAAGAACCAGAGAGAATAAGACAGTTAGTGGATTTTAGGCAAACAGGTACAAAACCAGATGAGAAGCATAAATCTATTCATTCTCATGTTTTTCATTTTTTAAATAGTTATAATCATCATGACTCAAGATTGCTTGATTTGTCTTAATTTCTCAGATTCAGTCCTGGTTTTATCTCCCCAGTTGGAGAATAAAGTTAGACATTATCAATGAAATTGCAGGGTTTTCTATGTTCATTTTTATCGACTTAAACCCTTTGGGTTTACTTTCAGTTTAAATTTAGTAACCTGAAGTTCACTGCCAAGATTATCAAGAAGAGCAAATTTGTAAAAAAAAAAAAATTAAAAATGCATTATTAAGCATACGTCTTTTCTTAAAAACTGCAATATTAAAAGAAAACCCCCTCAGCACCAGTTCTGACGATTCAGAGGCACAGGTTGAATTGGCAGTGTGGACAGCCTTATAAATTACTCTGGAGGTCTCTAGAGAGATGGATGCAGATGCAATTACTAAATTAGCTCAAATAAATCATTGTCTGCACCACGTTTCTATGCAGGCTAAGTGGATGAGCTTTCATTTTCACACACGCTATTTTAAGAAACTCTAAAACTGGAAGAATGTATAATGAAGCTTTATGCATAGAGTGAGAGAATCACAGCTATAATGTACACCTGGGCTATTATCAGTTTTTACTGCTTTGCATTGCAGCAAATAATATTGAATTTAATACAATTCATTAATTAATCTTGAAGTTAGCCAGCTAGCCCAAGTGGACTTGCTTAGTTATAACGGTAATGTTGATACTTATTGACTCACATTGAAGGTAGGTTGCTAATTGTATAAACTCTAAGTTTACCACCGAGCATAGACTTATCAAACATTAAAAAAAAAAAAAAATTGAGTTAGATAAAGCCTCATCAGGTAAAACCAGTGCTGTATTGACAGACAGTTAACCCTAACTCTTGTTTGTTACAGTGCTGGGCATAACAAAACTACTCACTGTAATTTCATGTTGTCATGTTTCGTGTCCATATCACTGTTTTATATAAAGAGTATGCAACAGAAAGAAATGTCTCTCTTTACAGATGTAAATGGACATCTAACAACTAATGTAAAAAAATTAGGTTTTGCAGGTGTTTGTCTTAAACCAAATATGTAGAACTGCTGTGTCTAAAACTGCCAGTTGTTCTCTCCTTGCATATATTTTGTCACTTAGAAACAGATTCTTTACTCTCTATGATGGACAAAGATTGTTCCAGTGGTGTATGACTATTACCGAAGAGGAAGATTTTGAGGCACTGTGATGTACCATTTGACTTTTTCAAAAATCATTTAAACTGATGGTTTGCCATCCTCGTCGGCCCCAGAATGACCTCCACTCAGACTTACCCAAAGCCTGCAATGAGACGGCAGAGCAGGAAGAAGCCGTATCCCTGGACAAAAGATGACAGAAAGGCGAAGAAGCCATTCGTGGACATGCAAATGAGGAGGCACTGTCTGCGACCCACTTTATCAGACATCCCTCCCCAGAAGAAGGCTCCAACCATCATCCCCAAGTAAACAACACTGCCTGAAAGGACAAGGAGAGAAGGGTGAGGTGGCATGTTCATACGTTTGTATGACGTTGCATGTTTTTCTATCAAGGATAGAGTAAACCAAAGCATCCTGGGAACTGTTTACATAATAGAGATGATTTTAGTACCAGTCCTCTCGCCTGTTTTTATCTGTAAGGTAACAAATGAGCCACCTCCCACAGTCTTTTTACATATAAAATTTGCAAGAATTATCGTCATAAAATTATATATGCCCTTTAGGAACACTTTAAAAGAATGCTATTGCAGATTTATAAGCCACCTGGGGCCAGCAGACCCAAGCATAACATCATGTTATTATCCTATAGTTAATATGGCTAACTTAACAAACAGCTGCCTATTTACACATCCAGCGGTAATTGGCCACCTGGTACATTTTAGTCTAATATTCACTTTCCTTTTTGGTCCTTTAATGGTTTCCATTTACCTCTAAAAGAAGTATCTGGCTGTTAGCCTCTTAATGTGTGTTCTGTCTTCACCCGTTAGATGCTAACTTTGTCTGTCTGCTGTGAAGGGTTAAGAAGATAGTGCACAGCTGGTGTCCAGAGCTTTTTATTACTGAAAACAATGTTCTTGAGTTCTGAAAGTGAACATGAACAGAAAAGTTATGGGTCTGACAACAAAAACATTGAGCTACAAAGACACATTTATTATTACAATGTGTTTGTTAAAAGCTACACCTTTCACGCACAAGTACTCTGTGATCCCTCTCTAATGTATATATGTTAATAACAGGATATTATAATGTTCGTATCGCAAATTAGAGATTGACACAAAGCTGTTTGCTGCAGCTATTTTTATCTCAGGCGAAGAAGAATTATGCTCTGCTCCAAGACAAAGTAGCGGGAAGATACAATTTCCCTCTTGACTAACAGCTTCAAATTATGAACTTTACAGATTTACATTTCTTTATTCTTAATATACCACCATTCACTAAAAACATTGGCTGTAATGAAAGTGAACTTAGGAAATGACATTTTAAAAATATCTTCCCATAAGTAGTCAAAGCCATTCAACACTGACTCTCAGCCAAAAAGTGTTTTAGGAATCATGTCCTCTAAATGTTTCTCTGCTGGCAAATGGAGAAGTGTCAAATTAAAATATGGAGTTACATTAAGCTTGTGGCTCCATTATTGCTGAATGTTAATCAGTGGATTGGAAGCTATACTGAATGACTGACTTCATGTGGAATGTTAAAATTACAAGTCATCGTCTTATTTTAAAAAGTAAAAAAAATATATACAGCTGCCATAGTACTGAAGGCACTGAAAATGTTTTTAAACACACATTTACACACATTCCTCAAGTCACATTTCACCTCGGCTTTTTCATGTATTTTAAACAAGAAGAGAGTTCAGTAGTATCATTTTCAAATTAATGCTATCATATTTCTTCTTCTCTGACTGGATCCTAAAAATCTGAGTGCCGACAAATGACAATGAACCTTGCACATAACTGGAAAACCCTCTGCCTCCGTACACTCCAGCAATGCCGAGTAAATAGAATGTGTAAAAGACTGGAAATGGGCCCTGATCAATAAAGAGACAAATGTGAACAGTAATGTGGGGTGACTTTACAAAAGGGCCCACTGCTCTCTTTTAATCTCGCTCATCTCAAATGGGATCAATGCTCCAACAAAACAGAATTGATTTCTCTCACTGATCATCATGATTCTGCACTGGGGAGCGGAGCCTGCTACTACTGCTTTAGTCTATATTGTATGTGGCATCGTATGGTTAGAAGCCTTCATGGACATACCACTGCAAAGATTAGCTCCAACTGAATTTACTTCATTTACATATTTTATTTTTGGAGGCTTAAGTTTCAGGCTAAGACAGTAAAAGTTTACAAGCAAAGCATATTACAGTAATGTTTCATCTTCAGCCATATCCAGACATGTGCAGACACATAAACATTAACTTGGTTTAGTGGGAACATTTGTATTTGTGATTTCAAACAAAAAGAAAAGAATGTGAGAATTGCAGCCGAATATGGAGTGATATGACTCAGCCATGGCGATGATTTCCTTATCCCATTACAAATATCTTAATAGCAAGATGCATTTTCTTTCTGTAATGTCTGCAGTCAAGTCTCTTCTCTGCTGTGAGCAGATATCTGTTTGACTCTCTCGCTTCAGGGGTCAAAACCTGACTATCTGTCACATTTGGCAGCCATCTAGATACGCGCCTGAAGGTCCCATAAATTCAATTCTAAATTTAACTGAAGTCTTCAGTCCATGCACGGTTTATATTTGCTTCATTAAGGAGAAGCTGGATATACAGGGCTCAGGCAAATGCCCAGTAGCCTCCCATTTAATTGTCATGAAACATCCAGAGGCCTTTTCATTTAGTTTCAGCGCACAACTTTCCATAAAAACATTAACATGGTTTGTGTTTTTCTTTTGCAGGGTTTTAGAAATACTGACGCAAAAGAGAAAATAAAAGAACCTTTAATGTCCTTTAAACAAAACTAGCAATAAAACTGTCGACTAATGGGTACTGCCCTCACAGAACAGTCCATTACGTAATGAATTTATTGATGTTCTGTCTGACTTGTTGCAGGGTGTCTCTGAGCACGATGTCGGCAGTGCACCAGCAAAGAGGAGACCAATGCACTCTTGTGTAATATAATTCAAAAATAGCCAAGAAAGCACTTAAAATTACGAGGTCTGTCTCATCACCAAAAGAACAAGTAGGTAGTTCATGTGACATTAACCTGCCATGTCAGATAATTATGGCAGATATTTCAACAGAATTCTGTGTCTTTTGTCCCAAGAGGGTTTTCTTTGTAATTTTATTATGACTAACACTCCACTTACAGTGATGTCAGTGACACAGTCTCTTTTCCTGTAGCTTTTGGGCTTAAACCAAGCCGTAACACTGCAGCAATATCATGAAAATTTGTTCACAGGAACAGTCACACTAACAATCAGACACACTGACTGCGTTTATAATGAAATGGAGTTCATTCTTCACAAACCGTTTCTGTCTAAATAAAAATTGTAGATAGCACTTAGTTTTAACGAGAGGTAAACAGCTCAATTTATTATTATTGCATTTTCATTTTTTTGTTGAAACTAAATCAGTTAATGAATTTCACATATTAGTTTGAGTTTTCAGGAGTGGGGTTGAATTTGGTGCTGCTTATTCATAGTAAGTGTTTTATCTAAAGTAGATGTTGGTCAACATGCCCCCAGATTGGAGAAGCAGGGTGAGTTCCAGCCTAGGAAGCGATACTATGTACTGATGGGGATGGGGAGAAAACATCAAAAAAGGTGCACCTTAAAAAAACAATCTGTTCATGTGCACTATGTTTTGCACTTTATTCAGAATTTCTTAAGCAAACTGTCAGAAAAGGCTACACTGGCTTTACAGAAACCAGAATTATTTGACTTGTTTGACACTCGTTTGTCTGTGTTATGTCTGATATCAGTACTTTAAATGGTTAAATTCATAGCTCACAATGAAATATTTTTTTTAATTATACAAAATGTACAAAAAGTTATCTCAAATCAACATATAAAACTTACATCACATAACATTGCTCTGTTAGCATGTATCCTGCGAAAGGTGTGGTGTTTTCTAATGTGGCTAGCTGTTATAAGGGAGGCCTCGACCCAGTGGGGTGTGTTTGAGTATATTTCTTCTCCTTGGGACCTGTTTCATTGATTTTCAGCTTCAAACTGATTGGAACAGAGGGCTTGAGAGAGCCCACTGACAAGGTGAAACAGGAGGCATTTTTGGACCAAACAGTTCTGGGAACTCTCTGAGAAGAGCTGTCCTGAGGGGCTTTACACCTGCAAGGGCTTTTTTCCTGTTGGCATTCGCACCACCAATAGGCACTCCCTCAGTCAACGTGAGCTGACAGGCAGCTGGCAAATCAACTTCATTTCTGTGCAACTTACAACTTTTACACAACATATGAGAACAACAACGACAGATGACAGCTACTGCATTGCTTCTCCACTTTTTTGTTTAGTATGTGGGGATTATGTACCATGAATCCACTTGCTGAATGCCATTAACCCTCAGAGAAGATACAAGAACAACTAGATCATCTCGTCACTTGAGCTGTGTGTTCATTTCATGTTGTCTTGTTTACACAGCTGACGTGTTTTTTAAAACGGTGGTTGCCCGCACTGGCTCCTGAGTTCAAGCAATAAGTTTACACTTGCGTCACGCAAAAGTACCTGCTCTAAAGTTGGAGCTAAAAAAAGCCCCTCAAAACAGGGTTCTAAGAACAACGATCGCTCAGAGTTCCTGCAATGCAGATACAATAAAACAGGGTTGTTAAAAGTACGTTTGTAGAAGTCTGAAACGGTTCTTCCAATTTGAAGAAAATCTAGGCTTTGACAGGATCATTTGTGAATGCTCAACTCCACCTTTCGACTGTGTTGCAAAGTATTATGACACATATCCTGAACAGAACTAAAAACACCTATTTTATTAGCGTCACTACAAGATCAGAAAAGAACAGAAGCAAAAGTCTTTGACTGAATGCTGAATGGTACAAACATTTTACCATAAGAGTGTGAAATACAGCAGTGAATTTAGATTTGATGACCCATATAGACCCTGAGCACCATCAGAAAATGACAGTGTGTCAGGAGACCTCTCAGGCAGAAGCAAAGGGTTTTGCCCCATGACACTCTGTTGAGATGTCAAAACACATCTCCAGGAATGGTTAATATTCAGCAAAAACACAGGCACACTCTAAACACAAGACAAATCCCATGGAGTTTGTGTTTTAGCCTAAGATATGGAGTAAAGTACTGCTACAGTCACACATATGAACACACACAGGATAAAAGAATAAATCTAATTCATTCAGATTAAATTATCACAAATACCTTTAATCTATTTAGTGTAGCTAAACTAGCCACAGGGGAACTAGATGAAGGAGGGAAGATAAAAAATTAAAATGTATACAGGAGTGAGCACTTATGCAATTGAATGGAATATGTAAGAAGCAGAAGAAAGAGCAACAGTTATACAGGGTAAGGGGGGTGACAAAAAAAAAAAGAAAGAAGAAAGAAATGAGGGAGGAGAGTTCAGTAATTGCCACATAGGGTGAGAGAATGAGAAGCGAGAGGAGGGGCAAGGGGGAGGCCCTGGTGCAGTGTTTTCTGTCCTGTAACATCCCGAGAAGCCCCCTGAGAGCTGTGGGAGCGCTGAGCGGCATCACGACCTCTTCTCTGATTTCATGCTTTGATGCTCCTTGTTCTTAGTGGTGCAAACGGCTTCAGCGTTGCACAAAACAACCGTCCTGTTTTATTCATAATGAGGATGCTATCATACAGCAGCATGCCTGGTGCATGCTACAGCAACACCAAACCTCTCTCTTTTTCTCTCTTCCTCTCAATCTCTTCATTGCTACTTTGATCTTATTTTATCTCCTCTCCACTTCCCTGAGCTCTCCTCCCCTTTTGTGCTTCTCATCCCAACATTTCCTTCATTTCTCTTTCACTCAGCTTGTCATCTCTCTTTTTGCTTTTTCGATTCCTCGGCTCAGTTTTCATTTCCCTTTCTCATTTCTTCTTCTTTTCTCCCCATCTTCGCTCCTGTTCCTCTCTTCTCCTCTCCTGTGCTTCACTCTCATTTATTTGCTTTAGTTTAGTATTTGCTCCACTGTCATCAGCTCCTTTACACTGAGCAGCGTGTAATCACATTTGTACTACATCGTGTCAGTTTGATCGGATTCATGCCTCCGTCTTCTGCCACCTCCGCAGAAAAAGAGATTGAAGCTTTTTGTCGTATTTAAGTCATATCAGTGGGGGCAGGATTTCAATGAAATCTATATGATAGTAACCTATTGTCGGGCTTAGAGTGCAGGGTTTTAAAATGACTCACTCAGCATCAGTAATGATACAACCTTCATTACATTAAAGACTGTGGATAATTCGCATGAAATGTGGTGATGCTATGAGCCCCTGATAAGAGTGAGCAGTTAGACATGGTTTACTTGTAGCAGATATTGCTGGTGGCAGCAGGTTTGGTCCATATGCGCATGTAAATGCACACACACACTCAGTCCTATCTCACACTCCACCCTTCCCCTCCCACACACACAAACACACACACGTACACGCACACATTCTCCCACACAATGTGGAGCTGCACTACTCAAGTAGTGTAATCTCTGCAGTGACGCCGTGATCTTACTGCAGTTTAGCCATGCTCAGCTGCCCCTGGACCACACAGCCCCACACAGCCTGCCAGCTGGCAAAGAAAGAGGGGGAATGAAGGGAAAAGAGAGAAACAAAAAAGAGAGAAGAACTGCCGTTGAGACAGAGCTTTAGAGGAGACGAGGAGTGATGCTGAGAAACAAAGCCATGAAAGAGAAAAAGGAACAAGAGTTCAGAAGACAAGGGAGTAAAAATGAAAAGAAGGAGAGGATAAAGTAGAGCGGAAACAAGAGAAGAGGGTACAGTATCGGTGGCGGAGAGGTGGATGTTAAATTAAAAAGAGGAGAGCTGAGTTGACAGAGTCAGAGGGAGAAACAAGGGGAGTCTCAGCAGGGAAAAGACAGCCTAAAGAACAAATAAGTAATGATAGGGTGATGCGTTGCCATTGTCTGTTGTGTCTGAGATGATAGCTGAGTCTCTCCCTCACATTGTTGGTGTACTGAATACCACCAATCTACCACCTCCTTGCTCCCATCCACCCCCACCTCTCTCCCTATCACCCCATTCTGACTCTGCTTTAAAGCTGTCCCTCCTCCTCTCCTCTCTCCTGTTCTTGTCAAATATTGCATTTTAGAGAGCTACTTTCCCCCCTTATCCCCTCATCGTCATCTCTTATTTAAAATATTTGCAGTATTTCAACCCTTCTTCTACCCCAATTCTCCATCCGTCACTCAAGATCAGGATAGTGGTAGAACCAAACTCAGTTCTGTAATCTAATCAGTATTTCAGTCATCCATCCTATTCAGGCCTTTGCGTTTTTTCGTACTGCATTATCCCATCATGCTTAGCTCAGTCCATGCAGCTTGCCTCTTTCTCTGCCGTTACGTGGTTAATGGAGCTGCACAATGAAACTATGATGGGAGTCCAGCTCAGGTGGAACTGACCAAACACAAAATGGCTGTTTTCTTTGCTTTTGTTTATTTGAAAGCTATTTATTTCGGGGGAGTTAGAGTGACTCTTCGTCCTTTAATCTAACAAAATGGCCAGTTTCACTTTATAGCTAACTCCATTGGCCGAGTAGACAGCCACCTGCATGCCAATCTGTCCTTTCATACAAGATACTGCGTTTCTCTGATAAATTGAATTATGCAGGAAATCTGACAATGTATTTACATGCATTATGGTAACTCAGTTACTGTTAATTCGCATATAAATGCGCAGATCGGTAATCACATTTCTCATCTGCCCTTGACTGTAATAGCGATACAATTGGCATTGAGAAGACAGATTCTGTGGGAGGAGTGCACAGCTTTTCTCCACAACAAGAAAGAGTTTTCATTTTTAAAAGAGAAAAAAATTTCAGCAGTGAAAATCATTTCATTTACCTCTAGATTATTTCAGTTTTAATCAAAATGATCTCTCCTTTCAAGCTATTTAGAAAAGAGGTTACATATGTGCATGGCCAAGAAACCATCTTTTCCTTACACAGTCTGTTTAAAGAAATCATTTTTTAAAATCCTGATCTCAATTGCAAAACCATGTTTCTTTTGTACTGTATATGATGTTTAGAAAATCAGATTATAGCAGAAAGGGGCACTCTGGATAAGTGCATGGAAATGTGAGGATTGTCGGCAGGAGGGTGCAGTGTAGGTGGAACTACCCTTGCCATGTTGCTGAACCAACCAGTGTGAGTCGCAAGTGGAGCAACATCAACATCAAGATCCATAACAAGCTTCCCATATGCTAGACCTGCCAATTGTGGTATATTGAGCATATGACCAAGTTAAAGTTACCACTGCCAAGACGACTGAACCTGGGTTTTTGTTTTTAACCGGTGGGTCTAGCTTTTGTTTCCCCTGCTAGCTATTTTGTATTACCACCATCAGACCACCAGGAGGAGGAAATCTGTTTGTGTAGCAGTAACTGTAACAGAAGAAATCTAATGTCTCGCTTGGTTAAGTAAAGGTTATATAAAATAAATAAAAAAAAGAGAGCAGCCTCATGAAATTCATCCACAGGTTTAACAGGCCGTTGTTATTTCTGCACTTCAAGGCAAGAAAATATTGCCATGGCACCTGTAAAACATCAGTTCCCTGCATTGTGTTGGCTATAACTAAGTGTAATTACTCTGGAAAACTCCAAATGGATACCAGCAAGGTCATAGTAATCATGTAGGCTATGCTCAGACATACACACAAACACACACACACACGCACACACACACCAATCATGTTCACCTCAACAGGGAGGAGCCTCGGGGTAATCAGTAGGAGAAAGGAGAGGAGAATGGGGGAGGATGGCAGAAGAAAAGAGAGGCACAGAGAGAATGGAGGGTGAGAGGGAGGGACAGGGGCTGAGGGATGGAGTCACGAACAAGAAGAAGCAGAGCGTGGAGCATGAATGCCTGCAGGACTTTGCTTGGCTTTAGAGGCAGAAAAGAGTTTACATGGATACTTGGAAAGAGACAGAAAAATGAAGGTGCACCATACACAACATCTTGTGAGAAATTAACAGTGACAGCCTCATACAAATATACAGCAACAAACACTACTATCATGTCAATATAATATCGTTTTTAATTTAAAATAGTTTTTCTTTTTCACCTCCAAGCTGAGAATGTTAAAAGCAATGAGTGAAATTTCTGCCACAAAGGAGTATCTTAATCAAAATAATATAGTTTAATGATGTTGTGAAGTAGTGTGGGTTCATGGGAGTTGTTGTCTTTGTTGTTAAACAACCACCATTGCTGATGAAAATCCATCTGATAAGACTCAGCAGAAAGTTTTATTCATGTTACATCTAGTAACATTGTTGGCTGTCCTCCTTACTCTCTGACTCAGGTGTTTTCCTGTGTTCCCTGGAAGTAAAAGCAACTAAAGAGGGTAAAATCAGCAAACTAAATATAACATAAGTCTTGTTGTCTTTGGACCTTTTAATGGGGAAATGATACATATTATGCTTTCAAGATGTATAGTCAAATGTATAATAGGTTGCAACATATTTTTATATATGAGAGGTGTTTGAAAATCAAACTCTACCATGTTTACCAGATGGAATCTGAATTTGTCAGAACCCTCTTTCTCACAAACGCCCACCGTATCAATATTGCATCAGATGTTGCGGTGCAGTTGATGTATTGTCATGTCTGACTGTGGCAGTTACTATCTAAGGTCTGTGTGCCTGAATTAATGTCCTCGCCGCTCTGGTACTGACACAGTGAGTCAGCCCTCTGTACACAGCTCTGCGGTGATGGATTATACACCTGCAGCCATTGGGACTGCTGGGACTCCTGCTCAACACACAGAGCACACAGGGAATACTACCTACCCTCTTAATCCTGACACTGAGACCAGTGGACCAAAACGCATTATCAGTGTGAAACACAACAAGGATAGTGCGTATAGTCTAAGCACACAAAACTAATCTTAGCAGTGTTGCATGTTCTCTTTTTTCCAATTAAAACCAAGATCATAATATGTAACATGTTTATGCAGGGACAGTACTTGCATACTGAAAATAGGTTTGATTTGTTACTGGATTATTAAAAACAGTAAAAGTATGCAAGGAATCATCTGTGGATTACTGGTTGTGTATCCTTTTCATTTGAACACTGCCCTACAAGTCTTCTTTTACATTCATTACATTCATTTCTTGTGTTGCCACTTTTCCTGCTTAGTTATTCATTATACTGATTAGATAATGTCCTCAAATAAGTTTTTTCTTAAAAAAAGAAAATTGTGACACTTTTCATAGGATGGGGCAATTGACGGATTTTGTCCTTCTTTTCTGCAAAGTTGTTGAACTTATGAAAGTCTAACTTCTGCTGGTATGCAACAGCGGTCGAGATGTCCTGACTTTAAGGACTGAAAATAGAATAGGCTAGCTCCAAAAGCAGTGGATCATACATTTCCCATAGTGCAACTGAATAGTGTATTTTCATACTATCCTCCCTGCCTGGTTAGCACACATCACAAGACTTCCTTTAGTGTCTAAATGAGACATACCAGGCTCTCAACTAACTCAATTCTAATAGATATTCAGAGCAAAGTGACGTAGTATGAAGAGAGTAAACATCTGTGTAGGTACAATGACGTGGTGGATTA
The DNA here is from genome assembly GCA_029783725.1 of Acanthurus tractus. Classification (NCBI taxonomy): domain Eukaryota; kingdom Metazoa; phylum Chordata; class Actinopteri; order Acanthuriformes; family Acanthuridae; genus Acanthurus; species Acanthurus tractus. Next base: position 17,526,983 of record JAQNCA010000027.1, on the reverse strand, counting down.
ATGGGCAACCATCTGTCACTCAGGAGACTGAAGTTCCCATTTTAAACAAAGTCACAAGTTATTTTAACTTATGTCATGCACATGACCATGCTTATTTGAACTCAAACTGTGATTTTTTTTTCTATACCTAACCTAAAACTTTTGGTACCTGCTTAGCACACCACAATACTTAAACACACACTTACCGAGCCATCCTGAGCTGGAGTTAGGCACACACATGTCTGTCTCTGCACTGGGTAGCACAAAGCCCACCACGAACACCTCTACCCCATCGGACATGAGTGCCAGCCCCAGCACAAAGAAGAGCTGCCACTGGAACCTTCCATGGCCACATTCCTGGATGATCAGCTCGTATTGTTGGGCCAACTCCTCCTCATCAGCCTGTCTCTCCTCCTCCAGCCCCTTACGGTCCCTAGTGGCATCCGACACTGGTTGCCCGAGTGCCACCTGGCCCTCCTTCTTTTTATCTCCTGCTGAGGGGATCCCCTGGTACTCGCCCTCGTAGATTTCATCCTCATCATCATGGCCCTCTGTGGCATCACTGGAGCCCTCCTCATTGTCATGGTAGCCTTCCCCATCCTGCCTTGGTGGGTTCCGGTAGAAATCCTCATCTTCATCCTCCTCATCCTGGAATCGGCTGTAATTGCGGTGGGATGAGTATTCATCTGTGGCTCGGTCCACCGCCTTGTTGACTTTCTTTGCTGCATGCCGCTTGGCCTCCTTGACAATGTCCTTGGCTCCCTTAGCAAGGGAAGTCCTGTTATTGTAAGTGTCCTCCATTGTAGCTCCACTGGTAGGTCTTCACAGGGGCTCAGAGGGTTCTTAGAAGTAGAAGAAAGAGGAAAGAGGGGTAACAGTAAGCTGGGAGGAGTTGCAGGAATGGGTCTGGAGATTCAGCAGGGAAGAAAACTCTTAAATCTGCAGTCACCACAGGAGATAATCCTCAATGGCTGTGGCAATCATTGGCCAGACCTAGAGAGGTGAGGTAAAAGTAAGAAAACAGACAGATAAAAGAGGAAGAGAAGGACAGGGGACGGATCAGAAGTAAAAGAAGATGGAGGTAAAAGAGAGGGAAATGTTCATCAGACAGTGCCCGTAACTCATGACTCCCTTGCTACATCCATAAGTATCCCAGTCTAACTGGTGACACCCCACTGACAGCACATACCCTCTTAAATCATTTACTCGCCATCTTCTCAAGCTTTTTAATAATTTGAAGCGATGTGAGGAAAAAAAAAGCTTTGGCTGTAAAAGTCCAAGTTTTAATTCAAAATGAATATTCAGTTTTCAGGGGCACTCGTCCTCTTTTATATATCATGAGTTGGACCGAAAAACAAGCATTTTAAACAGAGATGCTGAATCTGCTGACTCATGATCAGCTCTGAGGAACAGAAGCTAATAAACAAGGCTCTGCCCAAAATCAATTTGCCCCCAATAAAGAGCTGGTTTATTGTAATGGGAGTGACGATCCAACCGGAACGGCACTGTCATATTCAATCCGTGTAAAGAAAGGAGGAAAGGAGACATGTTCATGAGTGGATGCGTAGATAAATGCACCCTCAGACGCAGGCACATACACACACAATACCCTGTATTTACTAATGCCCTTGATTGTGTGTACTTAGATGTCTTTGACACATGAAAAAGGTCACACACGTTCAAACATGCCATGCACATATGTGAGCGTGGGCTCACAGCATGGATGGGGAAGCCCTTTCTTATCTTGGCAGGCCAGTGCTGATGGCAGGGAGACCCCAGCCCTGCAGTACAAATGATGTAACATGATTTCATGTGAGAATTCAAACTGTGATCCACAGTTAATCATCACATTGCCTCCACAGGCTCACTCTGGCATGTTTACTTGATAATTTGTCAAAGGAAAGGTACTTAGACATTAAAAAACAAACTAAAAAGATCCATAAATTCAGTCGCTTAAATGAAAAAATCCTAAATTGTTTAATTAAGAAAAAACATTTCTTGATAAGATATATTTCATTCTTAGGCTGAGTGGAGACGGTCAAGAGCTATCCAATGTGTGTGTGTGTGTGTGTGTCTATGTGGTCAGAGCTGTCCAGTGTGTGCGGTTCCCGTGTGTCTAAGAGCTGCTCACCACAGCCTTTAATGAACACTGAAGCCTTGTCAGGAGGGCACAAATCACAGGGCCAGTTCCAGCTCCCATAATGCAATTTTACTGAACAAAATGACACTGCTGATTCAAGGTGACTCCACTAATCCCTTCTGGCTCATTGGATGACTTCTGTACTCATGAGCCTACTCCTTCACACATGGACTGATAATTTTGTAATACCTGCATTGACACCCGTGGTTCCCTTAGACATTGTCCTGAGGATGATTCATAAAGACAGCTTTTCTGGCAATCTGTTCTTTCCCTTGTCCAAATGCAATTTTTCACCCCACTGTGAGGTGCACATTGAACTACTGAAGAAGGCTATCCTTTGCAATTCCTAGATTAGTATTACAGGGTTACTTAAAGCAACATATCTCATGCATTGAACATGGCTTCTTCTCACGTGTCGTCATTCTCTATTGACTGAATTTTAAAGTAAAATTATTTTTTGATAAATCAGTAGACTAACCCTCTACCAAGAGCATGTCAGAGTGATGGTGGTGTCCCTGAACTGATGCTCTTTATTGTTTATCGGTTAGGGATCAGGTCATGTTGGCTATCACCCATCATTTTTACTTAAAACAAGCATCAGCATGTATCCTGGTTGAGGCTGCCTGTCAAAGAATCAATGGAGTGTGTGGTGAGGCCCCCTGTCAGCAGTGATGAAGCTCAGAGGACACCCGAGTGCTCAGACGACCAACCTCACCTGACCGCAGCTGACGACACCCCGACAGCACAGACAGGCAGAGCAGCGGGAGCAATCACAATCAAACTTGTTAACTGCCGACACCCCAAAACATACTGATATCTGTTTTATTTCACACCGTCAAAACTCTGATCAATCTCAGCCTCATATTTGCATTAAAACCACCTCTGAGTTTTTAGACCATAACCAGCTTACTAGTCTGACTAAGTGTCTTTACAAAAGCCTCAGTATCAGTCAACACATCCCTAGTTCTGAATCCAGCATCAAACATAAATCTTACACGTAAAGTCCTTTTTTTCTATTAAACGCATCATCCTAACTTCATTGCATTATATATGTAATAATAGCAAATTAAGAAGCTGTATCCATACACAGTCCTGGGGCATAACTGTTTTCTAAAATTGGAAGAAAGTTAATACGTGTGTGGTGCATGCACTGTTGCTGTGAACCATGTGAGGATGGCTGAAAATAGGCCTTGCTCTCCTGTCTGCATGATGGATAGTGGGCCTGCTTTCAACCTCTTTAGAATACTAAAAAAACACTAAGTCAAGTATCACTTGGCCCTTAATTTTCCTGTTCATATAAGGACAAATTACAGGATTAGTGTTACCCAGGAGTTTTGGCCATACATCCAGCTCAGGGTAAGCAATTGGAGAAAGAAAAAAAAATAGTGTATGTGTTTACCTCCTCAGTTTTTTTCAGGCTCCTTCAACATCTATCATTAATAACTGGACAAAAGTGGCACAGTATTGTGTATACTGAAAGAAAAATTACAACACTGCATAACACTTTGATGATGACAGTGGAAATGAACACGCTGAGTCAGAGGAATGTAAAACATAATGAAACATTATTAGCACAGCAACAGTAAGCAAATGCATTTTGTCAAAAGGATTGATGTCATTGTTGGTACCAATCGAGTCCAGTCCAGCCTAACAGATTGATGTGGGCAAGCAGGTTAGAATATGAAATAAAAAATCAATTCTGGTCTCAGAATTTCAGGTTGCTTGACCCATAACTGCTGCAGGAGACAAATACTTTATATTTTTCACGAGAACTTGAAGGAAAATCAATACTGCCTTTTTTGGCTGCATGCAGTCCAGAAGTCCAGTCATTGGTCCTTACACAGCACAAAGAAAAGTAATGATGCAAAACCATTACAGCAGCTCAGAGATTCTCTTTTTATACACTCCATAAAATGTGTAATAAATGCAACTAGCATCTGCTAGAATTACGCTTCTTTTTCCATTCTTGCTTATTTTTACATATCACATGTTTTATACATTTAACCACTTTTAGAGTTTGCGTCACTCACACAAGGAACAAAGACTTTCCATCAGGTTTGACTTGTCAGTGTCCTGCTCTCTCAAAGACGTGCAGCCACAGTAGCTTGACGGCTGGTTTATTCTATTAGCATCAGAAGTAGCAAGTCCAATCTCTAAGTGGGCAGAGCCGCATGTAATCCCATCAAAACTTAAAGCCAATGACCTCATCTGGAAAGCAGAGGCACGGCCAGCCTGGGACATCTTCCGTTTTACGGAGATTGCATCAAACACTGATGCCATTACTCACTGAGTGGAGGGGCATGGAGGGGACAAGAGAGAGAAGATTTAAAATGAAATAAATGGAGACTGGGCAAAAGTACGTCAAGAGAGTGAAAGAAAATGGCGATTTTTGCAAATGGTTCCACATGAGAATAGAATAAAATGATAAAAACATCTTAGAAGCATCTAATCGACTTTCACTTCTTTTCAAAAGTCAGAAATATTTCAATAGCAGAACTGATGAATAGGCAAGCTTGGGTTACGTCTTAAAAATTCATTAAGCAGCTGCAGCAAGCTCACATCTGCCTTTCCAACAATGGAGAACTGACATTGTTAGTAGCAATTTTTAATGAAGTATTAACTAACAACAAATGCATGTATTCAGAAAAATGAGTCCAGTTCTATGTATCAAAGTTGAAAAATAGCATGTCTGTAACAAAAGAAAGAAAATGTTTTTCTTTAGTTGTGAATGGTAAAAAAAAATCTTTTACATACAGTAAAGTGTGTCATTTACTGTGCTTTTTGCACAAGGCTGATGTCTGTTTGATCCTCTTGGTAAACATATGGTCCTCTTCGCTTCACCAGTCTCACTGCTGACACAAAATAGTGCTTAAATAGAGGATACAAAACATATTGTACCACCACCACTGCATGGTGCAGACTTTACACTACAAGTGTAAAGACAAAAAATAGCACTGATTAGCTGAGGGATATAAGGTGTGGCACTTTCACTGGTGTTTTTCTTTACAGTTATTTGTTCATTTTGCTTAACCGTTTCATGTTGTGAATGATGGTTGGGTATACAGTGTGTGTGTGTGCCAATGTGGGTAGAAATTCACAGAAAAAATACACAATCTCCAGTTTCTCTCAGATGGGAAATTGTGCTCTCTCATTCTCGAGGATCTGATGTTGACAAAAGGATTTAAAATATAATGTGAACTTTTCTTTTGGCTTTAACATGCCCCGAAAATTATGAGAAATTTGTTAATTCATCATATCCCTATTTCACTGCATATCTCTACAGGATGTGTAGACAGTTTTTACTAATCTCTCTCATCCAGGCTTCTACACTCTTATACTGGGACATTGTACATTTTGCTTTCTTTCTTTTTACAGTAAATAGCTGGAAATTTCTGTCTCTCAAAATAGCTTGTGAGATCCTACATAAACTCTAATAAAATAACATTAATTTTGGGTTAGTGGATGCTTGTGTTGGAGATATTTGTCACAGATGAGGGGATTTGAATTACAATGAGATTCTTGTTTAACCAGGGCACAAAAAAAAAACCCACTTTAAATCGATGAGAGGCCAAAGGAGTGAATTCTGCAACCTGCAATCACTTTACATCACCTAACATTTTTCATTGATGCACGTCTTCAGTGTTAACCCAGCAGGCTACTACAGCAGCCTTGCGATTGCAAACAAAGCACTTTGCCACAGATTTCCAGTTCACCGGCTGTGTGCCTGTCAATCGCTCATTGCCTCTTGAGGTGCAATTCACGGATGAGTCAGTTGCCTGCTCCCGCATCCTCTCCTCTTTTTGGCGGCAGTGCAGAGTGCTCTGACTGCCCAAGGGCAGGTGGCTGGATTGCACTACTACATGCACAGTCCGCAGCCAACAACCCAAAAGTCTGCTCATGCTAAGCACAAGTAGCCTATTCCACTAAAACATGCTGCTGAATAAAAAGGCAAACTATGAGCTCCAGTCACTGATCATTGTGAAGCAGATAATTGTAGTTAACATAGGCAAATTCTATTTGAAACCAAAATTTGGCATAATAAATCTCAAAAGCATTTGAGATAAAGCATCAGCTTTAAATCGTGGTATAATTAAATTTCACAATAAAAGCCATTAATGAAACTCTTCTATATCTAGTTTAATGAGGTAGTTCTTATGTTTGTTGCCGACTTTCACTTAATGATGCTAATCTCCCTACTTTTGCAGGAGACATATGGAGGCATATCTAGTGCAACCACAAAGAAAAACATAAGTGGAAACCAGCCCAACTTTTAACAACACAAACTTATGAATAAATAATGAGATATTCTTATCTTGAATCGTAGATGTTTGCTTGAGATTGAGAAGATGCAAATGACCGAACAACGACTTGTGAATCCTTATGTGACTGATTCTGCAACTACTAATTGAAAAATGATGGATTTTTCTAACTCGCAAGTGTTACACAGTCAGCATTTTTTTTTTTTTTTTTTTAGGAAAAAGTAGTATTTACTTACCGTCATTTATGGCAAGAAGAGTGGACTGAGCTGATAGTAACCCATCGCATCACGCTCCGCTTTCGCTGTATGGAAAAAAAAAATCTTGTGGGTTTTTCACAGTGGAGTATATTCAGAGGTAATTGCCACCGCACGACAGTGTGTGGTTTTTTTTCGATGCAGTCCTCCCTCGCTGCAGCACTTCAGGAAAGAAGAGAGCGAAAGGAGAGGTGGTGGTAGGAGAGAGGAAGGGATGGAGAGAGGGAGGGGGGGGGCAGTGTGATCAATAATTGTACTTTATTGAGTGATGCGGGTTATTCCGTCTGATGGAACAATCTATTTTGGTGACTGAAATGACGTGGAACACTGCAACGCGTGATTGCTAAAAGATGATAAAGGTCTAAATTTAAGCAGGCTGTTGTCGGCTTTCGTCCATTCACCATAGGTGCGACCCACGGCGTGTGTGAATGTGAATGAGAATTTCCTCTATCACTAGAGAATTTCTATAGAAAAATTGTCGATATGCGATAAATAGGCCAGGGCCTCAGCTTGAGGGTAAAAGTTAAGGCAAAAACTGCTTCGAAAAGTTTTTGACGACTCCATGTGTGAGCTTTAAGGTCCATCATCTCTGGGATCTAAAATATTCGGACGCAGTGATCCGCCTTTTTCTATAAAATTCCGTGGGTCAAGTGGTATTTTAGCTTCAAATATTAACACTTTTCAAGGGTGGGACTTTCTGGGATTTCACATGCAGAGTAGACTTTCTCTGTCCGTGGTGCTGATCGACACCTGAGCCTTTCAGCTGTCTGAGTGCGCCAGGTTTTGGTACTGATGCCACAGATACGACTACACTTTGCATGTCCGTCCGATTTATAGTTTTAAAAAATGCTTAATGACATAGCCTAATTGGAAGGAAAAAGCTTCAATTTCCAAAGTTATTTCTAAACGCTGTCTTCAAAAGTCCCTTCATATCCTTATGTGCGTCACGAAGCTACAAATAGGAAGTGCAGCGAGATTATAATGGATTGGACATTAAATAAGAAAATGACGGACTAGAAAGTGTTTGGAGTATTACAGCACAAGGAGAAAACTTACAGTTAAGTTTAATAAGGCCATTATAAATAAAATAATCGTTGTGCAATCACATTAACACTCATAAAACATCACAGAAAGTGCAAATTATTTTAAAGGACAATTTTAGTTCTTACATCACCCATTGAAAGAACTAAATACAAGCCACAAATCTACTCATTGCCAATATTTACAAGTCAGTGTTTCAAATTAGAGCCAAAACTTGAGATTGTTCTTTTTCTGACTTGTGCCACTGCTCAATACTGGCTTAGTTCAAAAAGATATATTGTAAATGAAAAGAAACTTGTCATAAATGAAAAAGTATCAATACAATAAACACTACAAGTAAGCCACTTACTTATTAACAGAACAAATGACACCATAAGGAAAAACTTAACCTGTAAACACTATATAATGTTGTATTGCTCACAAACCTTGGCTTTACTGTGTGAAAATTATGTTCAGCTCCTGACATATGACCATGTCAGTCACTAAGCGGCTTACAACAGGCATGTCTCCCCTTGCAAGTCCTTTACCTCTGGATAAATGTTCTCCACTATGAATAAACCTTGTTATACAACTGGCTGGTCACATATGAAACCTCATGCAGTCATACACTGAGGGCCAGGAGCCCCTTCAAGATGCCTGATGGTTTTGACTCTGTAACCTGGATGAGAAGGTTTTACTGACAAGGTTTTTATGCTGGGGCATCAACCTTACATCATGTCGGTGCACAACTGAATTGGTTTGTGTAATGGCTCAACCACAACATGTTAAATATTAAGTTCAGGTACACCACCTCCAGTAGTCTTCAGACTTCCTTCACAATATTAACACAACTAATATTCATAATTGCCATTTATTCAATAAAGCATGTACTGAGGCGGCACTCAGTTATGCCAGTCCTCAATTAATCTGTTTACACACTGTGGCTCACATTTATGGCTCAAGTATAATATTTATAGAATATTTTCATTCATAGAGGCATATAGTGTTTTAGTTACCATTTACACTCCCTTTAGCTTAATTTAAAAAAGATAAAATGGCCTGTGCGGTAAATCTTTTGATTTGCAGGTGTAGTTTTAAACTTTAATTTCCTTAAATAATGACCACAACACAGCACAAAGATTATACAATCCTGTTAAAATAATTGCATAACCTAACACAGGCTCTTTGAGATAAGTAGGCCCTTTAGATGCAGTGTTAGACAATGACTGCCTGTGTGCCTGCTATGTCAGATCATAACGCCTCTGAAACCTGCGAGTGGTTCCTAGAGAAATGGAGGGAGGGGAAAAAAAGAGATGACGGACTGATGCAAGCACAGGGACATACAGCCTTTCAGTATTCACATCATTTAAGCCTGCAAACTATACCAGCACTAGCAGTGAGACTTGGTGTACTGCAGAAATGACAAGCTCTTTGATGTATTATACCCTGTCCTTATTCTCATATAAGAAAAACTAAATCTCAACAGCTCCATGCAAAAAATACTCAACATGCAATGAATCATGAAGCCTGGTTGTGCTTACTGAGTTTAAACACTGAGACATGGCTTTGACACTGTTTGTGCATAATATTTGCTACAAAGAATACTGAAGAGGACTGTATGCAATGCATACAGTGTGCACAAAGAGACACACAACCGAAATGTTTGCAAGGGGACACTCACACACACACATACACATAGACAAAAAGAAAGGCATCTATCTTTGTCCTCTGAATTTGATGATTCACAGAAGCAGTGACCTAGGGCTTGGGACACTCTCTGCTTTTGATTCAGAGTTGGGAGACAAACCCCCCTCAAGCCATAAGACTCCATTTACTACTGTTGGAGAGCTGAGGAGCACTTAGCTTAATGTACGGGACAGTAGAATGACCCTTGCACACACACTCACTGTGCACTGCATGCCAATGCTTTCTCTCTCTCTCTCTCTCTCTCTCTCTCTCTCTCTCCTCTTCTGAGACTTATACTATTCTCTTTGACAAACAAACATGCACACAAGCCAGTAAGACGCTCATGAATTCCCTTCTTTTTATTACAGTGCAAATACAATAAATATTATTCTTATTTTTGCCAGAGCTTGCAGGTTGACTTCTGAATTAATGAATCTGTTTGAATCTGTATCTGCATGAAAGTGTGTTTACTTAGTGAATTCCCAAACCACATTCAGTAAATATATAGTCTGATATGGTCTGATATTGATGGTAGGTACTGAGAAAGTGAAAGCATTTGAATCTCATAAAGCCCAAAAGACTGAGCAAGTCAGACCCTTCAGTGTCCTGCTGACTATTCCTCATCTTCCACACGTGAACTGAATATGTTTAAGAACATAGAAAAGAAATCACTGCACTCCTGTTTGATGGCCAACATGCAATTTTTCAGTGCACAATATGTACTTTGCAATTTATTTTCTTTATCCGAATATATCTTATTGCCCCGTGATCTAAAATGGACCCGCAGTACCAGATTTCCTCAAGAAATGACTATAGAGGTGGAGGTACTGTAGTCTGGAACAACTGCTGCTGCTTATCGTCATCCAGATTATAACAAAGGGATGTGGACACTGATGGTAATTGTTTTTGCCTTGTCGAGATAAATGTTCAGTCTAAGTGATTTAGTCTCTATCTTTGCTCTCAGTCTCCACTGCTCATCTGCACTCATATGGCTGACCACTGTATCCTGGAGTCAGCAGTTGTTATACTATACAGATATTTTACACAGTAATAACAAAACCTATGCAGCATTGTTGCCTGCTGCCTGGTTGGAAATACTTCTTATCTCAGTGAAAACAAAGCAGCTAGGATATATTTACAAGTGCTGGAAAATTTGGCACACAAGCACTGTGAAGGCAAAACAAAAGGACTTTGATGTCATTGATATAGAGATGTGATGGATTAATGTGGCTCAAGGGGGAAGTCCTGGTCCATCAAAATGTAATGAAAACTAATTTGAAAACAGCAGGGGGCTATGAATAACTGTAAGATGAGTTCTGGCAACATTGCGCTCAGTGAGAGGTCATCATTGTCTCATATGAGAGAAAAATGGGTTGATAACATTACGATTGATGATAGCACATTAGTTGTTGTCTTCAGGAGTTATGGTTGTCTGTAAACACGTCTGACTAAAAATCGATCAAGGGTAGAAAGAATTTTACAACAAGTTTGTAATCTAGTTTCACAATTGGAATGCTAAAGATTAATTACACACACAAAACAACATAAAGAGACTTGATAGCATTTTAGGAAATCTACCCAAATTAAATCTAGTATAAAACATAAAAGTACTGCAAGAAAAAGTTCCTTAACAAAGTCAACTCGTTTAAGCACAGAACATTATTTCCTAATTTCTGTTCTGTCTACCATTGCAAGGTCCTGAATTGTCTAATGTATACCTGAGCTAAAATACCGGGGGGAAGAAAGTCAAATGGATTGTGATTATTGTCCTGGAACAGATTGAACAGGCTATGAGAGAAGAATGTGAGCTGAATCCCATTTCTACACACAAGCCCAGGTGCTTTTCTTTTTGCTGAAAGGAAGGTGAAATTTACAAAGGGGATCTAAAGAAGGGTTTGCGGCAATAATACTGGCTTTAATCCAACCGCTAACAACAGAAGTTTATTACCTTTGTCTGCAACAAAAGGAAAACATTATACAGAGTGGATACAGAATGGTGGTCTGTCTCTATCTACTGCAACTTGAACTCAGCTAAATTCAGTTTAATGTTTTATCTATGGACATATCAATGGGAATCAGAAGACAAGTGTAAAACCTGATACAATCCCTTGATCCTAATGGACTTTGGACATTAATTTAGAGAATACAAATTGTTTGTACTTAAGAGATAGTAGTTCAATTTGATGCAAGTTTATTAATCCCACATGGGGCAAATAACAGGTTTCAACCAACAGTACAAACAGTCATTAAAGCCAAACAGAATCATAAATCACATATTACATGAGAAAAGACCGGGCGCCATATCAAATTGCCAGTTGGCTATTATGCATGTGTTATTAATCTGCTGCCAACACAAACACAGTATGCTTAAAATTCTGGCCTTTCCAAAAAGCATGCACAAACCAGTTATCTGCCACTAACTAGTTCTCGTTATGGCTTAACAAAAGAAGACAAGCAGATCAAAACTAACAGTATAATGCAAAACAAGCCAAGCTGGGATGACAAAAATTGCTCAAAAAGAGAAACTGTGATGAACACATCACCAAAACCTTTTAAAACATGTGAATACTCCGCTCTGAAATGGAAATAAGTAATCTGTGGAAGCTATGGCTTCCTGTCATTCACCAGGAAACCTCCATTCCTCACAGAGCAGCAAGGATTATCCTCTGTGCCTCACAGTTCTGGTTCAAATTCATAGCCTGTATCAACTGTCAAGACATGTAATAATAAAATATGTATGTGTGTGCGCTGAGGGGTGTCTGTGCCCTACTTGCCATAAGTAATCATTCTGTCATTGATATGAAAGTAAATTAAAATCCTGAATCCTTGACATCAAAGCTTTGTGGTCAGCTGTCAAACTGCATTTTTTGGAAGATTACTGGACCAATGTCACAACCATTTATTTGGCCTTTTCAAAGTCAGGTCCTATGACAATACTGACGAGACACCTTCGGATAGTGAAGTAACTCTCAGCACTCAGCCAGGTGGTGAGGGACTCAGTCCAACACGGCTTGCAGCTCTGCCACGGCTGAGAGGGACCATATGTTTCTTCTTTCTGGAGTCTGTCCCAGTCTAGGACTGCCAAGCCGTTAGGCCTATCCCCATATGTGTCTTAATAATGTTCAGCAATAGGTCTTCAGGGGGTTACGGCATTGCTGAAATTTGGTTTGGTTTTGCCTAAATGAGCAACAGAGAAATGGCCAGAGGGAGGTTCACCGGGTGGTGGTATTCCCCCATAACCTACACCTTCCTTAGACAGGTAAGTTTACTTCCTTGTGACAGTTTTAATCTGCTGAAGTCTGTGCAGCACGTCAGACTACTTAACACAAAGTCCGGAAACAGTGATTGCTCTTTAAATGGGCACCACTCTCACGAAAAATGGCCTTAAATTTATTTAAAACGTCCTTTTTGTCATTTTAAGCGGTTGTCAAGCAGTAAATCAAATACATACGTATTGTTACACTGATATGTAGCCAAGATCTTTCCATTTCTAGTAATTATCTAACACCTTTCAATAAATGTTTCTCAAGTATAAATAAGTTACCGGTATGTGGTCAGACCGCTCTACCTGTGGTAATAGCTTTACTAAATCCATCTAATCTTCTAAAGCCTAAAGGTGATTTGATACTCGCTGCACTGTGTTACTAATGACTGGAAAAAAATGTAAGGTAAATGGAGAGCGTTGTCGAAAAGACAAAAAGAGCTGAGCTTTTGATAAGTGCTGCGGTGGGCATAGTTTGTAGGCTTCGCTTCGTTCCGCTTATCGTTGCCACGGAAACAGTACATCCAATCACAAACCATTTTGCACGGCATTGTGGAAACGATAGCCAATCATAGAGTCAGTTGTTAAAACGTAAGCCGTTTGAAACGGCTAAGCAAGCATTTTCAACTGACGGACTTACTCACGAAGTAGTGTAGTACCCTGCATGTAAATATCAAACGGGTAAATACTTCGGAAAGCGCCGTTAAGCCACATTTGTAGTCTTTGTAGCTTTGGTACGTTATTATTCCCGGCGAGACTGTTAAACAACACTACTTTAAAGAGTTGTAAGTTGACGTTGTGTTTTTTTCAGTTGTGCAGGTAGAAAGGAAGCGTGTTTCCTTTTTTATATCTGTTAGTTAAATCAATGTTAGGCACTTCGCTGTTTGGTAAAGTGCATGATGATAAAACTTTGCTGTTTCAGGATTTTGTGCGGTATATTAAACGTTAGCCGCCATGACAGGTGCGGACGTACATTGCGATTATTAAAGTACCGGTCTCAAATATGTTTTTAGATCTAGCTAATTAAGCTACAGTGTTATGCTTTTTGGCAAAAAGTGAACGGAAATGTTCTATTTTTTTTTTTGTACATGATTATGACCACGTTCATACAGCTCCATTATACCCTGTATCCTAAAACTACTTTAATTCCTGAGTTCAATGTCCCATTGGTTATACAGTCACGTGTAGATAATCGGTAAATATAATCTGAACATAGTATACCATAGATTTTTACTATGCTACCATGTGTGCTATTGTAATGCATGTGATTAATACATGAGGCCCACATATTACCAGCTTGTTCTATTGACAGTGTTTCTTTGATTTAATACAATTCTAATCATGTTTATTTTGTCTAGATGTCCTCAGATGAAGAGGAACCAACAAGCCCTGTTCTGCCCAAGGACTCTGACCGGGGCAGCTCGGTCTCCTCTGACCTCCAGGTGATTATACAAAAACACTTTCACTTTTTTTTTTTTACCTATGACTTCGGGCTTTAGTCACTACACTTGGATATGGGGACACAGCAACATTATATAGTGCTTCTTCAGAGTGATTGGCTATGTCAAATCAAACCAATAAGTTTTAAACATCCAGCCAGCTTTAGTTATTAATCCAAACTACATTTATGAAATTGAAAACAAAGGTAAACACACGCACAATTAAACTTTCTTACTGCATCGTAAATCTAAATGTATGTACAACTACTATATTTTGTATTAAGTATGATCAATTCAAGCTGAAGTAAGAGATAGTTCTGACAAACCGAACAGAAGGATGCAACAGGGACGTGAAAAATAATGTTAACATTTACCTTAGGTTTCTCTCACCGCCAAGTGATTTAGTCGATATTGTTAAACTAAGAAGTTGTTAACATACATATTTAGTTGCTACTGTTGCTCAACTTAATTGACCAACTGTAAAGCTGTATAAAACAGGGTCTTTATGCCATGTCTTGAAATTACTAGTGATCAAGAATTTATATAACCTAAGGAACAATAAGTATGAAAATAAGAGATTATGAAAAAGATACAGCTTGCCAAAGAAATAACAGCAACCTCTTGGAAAAAAATAACAATACTTTGGCCCATGGATTTTGTTTGTTTATTTGTTTGTTTGTTATGTTTTTTTTTACTGTTTATGGATCAATAGGATGAGTATGAGGAGCTCCTTCGCTATGCTGTGGTCACCCCTAAGCTTGAGACACTCACCAGTGCTCACTCGCAGCGGCTGGGGACTTCATACCTGTCTGCAGAGAGTCGCACTGCCCAGAGAAAAGATGACACAAAACTACAGCGCCCAGCAGGTATCCACTTGTATGCAGGATACATTCATACACAGACATTTCGCTAAGCCATTCTGACAGAAACACAACTTGAGCCCATCCAGACATTGCCCCCATCTAATGATCAGCTGTCTGAAAGGATTTGGTATCTCAACATGGGAAAATGTAGCGTGTCTTATCAACCTCATATTTTCAGCTTGTAAACCAGTCTAGTTGTGATGCATATGATACCATTCTGTCAGATTTTACCCCCTATCTCTTTTCCCCATGATACCCACATCTTAAACAGTCCATCAGTCTCAACACCCGCTCCTCTCTTTAGAGGATAGTGCTTTAACTGTCATGGAGTAGTGCACAAGGATGTAGGAAGCAGACGGCTGATTGGTAATGATCTCCTGGCTCTTTGCCCATACTGCTCTTTAGAGTGCAAGCTTTCTCTTCCCCCTGCAGGATTTAATTAAGATATTGACATAAATGAATTCCTGGATGAGAAGCCATGCTCCTCTTATTCAGCATTCTCGCCATCACCTCTTCTGTTCTTAAACTGTCTTTTGTTTTCTGACTTTCACATTATACTTTTACTTTTAATTTTACTTACTCGTTCCAGTTAAAAACTTATTTAAGCAACACTCTTTTTCTGTTGTGCCCCTCTCTCTAACTTCTTTATCTCTTTCCTGTCTTCTGTTAGATACCACCAGTAAAGCTGAAGATGGGAGGCATTTTAGTAGGAACTTGAGATCACAGGTTTCCCCCGTGATTGTAGAGCCCCCTATACACTCAGGAGCCTCTCAAGGTAAACAAAATGGTTGGCTCTAATTATAGTAATATTTTTATTAATCTTAACATCAAATAAGTGTAGAAATACTGGGATCATTTATTTGCAATGTTGTCTCATGTTACTGTCTGTGTATTTTTACCTTTTTCTTTTCCTTTCAGCTGAGGAGATGGCAGGTCGTTCATCTAGCAGGGCATCACTTCTCTTGAACCCCCTCTCAGACAGGTTTCACGTGGTGTCTGAGAGGTCTAGGCCAAACAGCCCAAACCCCCTCGAGTCTGCAGTGACAGAAATGTTTATCTCAGAAGAGAACATAAGCAGGATGGAGAACATTCTGGACACATGGAGCAACAACCTGAAGGTTAGTCTGCTTCCTCATTCTCTCCTTCCACAATTAATCAATTTAATGGCTCTCATTTCCTGTCTGCCTGAGAAATGACCATAGATAATGTTGTATGGCATAACATATAGGGCTCTGATGTAGCAGAATAAAAGCTAGCTGTATTATTTTTATACAGTAATTTAATAGCAGTGTTGTGTTTGAGCTTCAACGGTGTGCAGAAAAATAGGCCCAAGCTGGCAGGTTTATTTTTGATGAATTGAAAAGATACAATTGAATAGCTCATTTATTCAAAAATATGTGTTTTTAATTGTAATTAGATGATTAGATGATAGAGCATTAATTTAGCCTTTGATCGAACAGTCTACAAAGCTTTATTTACAAAGCCTAAAATAGAATATGGTGGAAAAGAACTAAACTTTGATTTACAAAAAATAATTTTCCTCTTAGATTGTGTTTATGTCACTGACACTGCCTGCTTCAGATCATAATTATGGGAACAAAAAATGAGTAAGTGACATGCTTAAGTAACTGAAATATGCATAGTAGGTTTAAATCAAGCCTTCAAGGCTGAAAAATGAAGCCAATGCTGAGGGGCCAAAGCTGCTGTTCTTTAAATGGCCACTTAAGGCAGGCTATAAAATCAAGTCAATCCTTTTGCACTCCCATATTTAAAAGCTCAGCTTTACAACAAAAACAAATAAAATGTTTTACAGCCTGTTACAAAAAATGGTTTTGCTCTTTGTCGTTATTTTTCTTGTTCATAAGAACTGTATGGGAGTGATTTTTTTTATAGATTTTTATAGATCATTAAATTACATTAAGGCTTAAAGTTATGCATAATGAAGGCACAGCCTTTTTGAGTGAGAACAGCCACCAACTGTCAGCTTGGTGACACACAGTCTGTGGTAACCGCGTGTGTATTCACTAAAGTTACTTCCTCTGGTCCAAATATGGTCTCTCTTGACTCCAAAAGAAAGCTTGGCCATGATCATAACGCCAAACATGAGACTTCAATATGGTAGTCCACAAACCAGAGGGTAACGTAACAGTGACTATCTGCTATTTATTATGAACTCTACAGTTTATATTGACATTTCCCATACTCATGCAATGATACCTTTAGACTGAGATTAATTAGAAGAAATACTCTGGAAAGTGTGCTGCGAGTAAGCTATGGTAAGGATGTAATCAGAGATTATAAAGTTAATGTCAAGTGTTGAAGTCTCAGAAAGGCTCAATGAGTAAGATGACAGCTCTACTCTCCATGGCACTGGTGACCTTTTAATTGTGTCAGTGATTTTCTTTGAGGTGAGTGCCTAGATTGAGTCTCCTCTTGCCCTTTTCTTCTGATGTTGTACAGCTCATCCAGAGAGGGGAAACGAAAATCAGTCACCTGCTAAGCCGTGCTGATGAAAGAGTGCAGTTTGACTTAGGAAGATGCATTGACTGTGGTAGAGGATGCTGGGCTTCTTATATTTCCTTGAAGAAAATTAGTTGTTATACCTTCCGAATGTAAGCCAAACATGTCCACATTTTTGGGTGTTGGCCATGTTTGACCCTTTAAAATTCTAGCCAAGATCACATTGTAAACCATTTTAAAGCCAGTTTGACCCTATAATTCCAAATGTGGCTGTGCTGGGGGCTGTATGGGGTAGCCTGTTTTAGACCTCCACAATATTTCTTCTGCTTGTTGGCAAAATGTGCCCCACCCTATGTGGCATGAATATATTAACTCTTGGTGATACTTGCAATTAACAGTGCATTTGCTTTGGTATTCCCAATGACTGGGGAGCTACCTGGTGTTCATTGTCTTGCCCAAAGACACTTCAGCATGTTGATGGGGGGAGTTGGGGATCAAACAGCCAGCCCTGTGATCAGTTCAACCCATTTTATCTCCTGAGCTCCATCTGCCAGCTTCTATATATAGCATTTACTGTCAGTGACAAAACCTCTGTCACTCTCGTTTATCTAATTTAATACTAAAACAAAAACAACCAAAAGATAGTATTGTTCATGTTTTCTGACTGTCCCACCCTCTGTTCCCCAATTAGGAAAATGTACTGTCTGAGCTCAGGAAATGGAAGCTGGTGTTCAAGGAGCAGCACAAGCTGGAGATGAGAAAAGAGAGGGAGAGGTATGCAGCCCAGACAGCTGGCTTGAAGTCAGAGCTGGAGAGCCTGAAGGGGCTGTTACACACCTACGAGACTTCTATCCAAAGAAAAGATGAGGTGACTAAGTGTATATATTTGCTTTCTCCAGTACACAAGTTGAATTTTACTGTCCAGAAATATGCATTTTTGTAAAATTTTGTGGATTAGATGGTCTTAATCCATGTGTCTGTCACTCATGTTTATATACATGAAACACTTGAAAGAACATGTGTTGTTGTCTTTTTAGACTTATACCCTTAATGTGTGTTTTGTCATCTTTCAGGTGATTGTTAACCTGAGCCAGGTATTGGACAGACAAAAAGAAAAGATTGAAAAGATGAGGTCCTTAACCCACTGGCGACTTCGACACACTGAGGCCAAAGAAGAGGTAAACTGATGGCACTGAGGTGTTTCTCACAAGTTTAAATGTATATGTGGGAGTTTTTACAGTTAGTGTGTATTTCCTAATAAACATCATGAGTATGACATGTTATAACTAAATGCCTCAAAGTCATGTTTGAATCATCAGTTCACTCATTTCTTTTGAATGTGATCTGTGTTTTTTTTCATTTTCAATTATATAGCATAATTTAATCTCAAGCATCCCGTACAAAATTTACCAACATGAAATCTTGTTAGTGATGAACAGTCTGTTCCTTTTCATAACATATTGCGCATTAAGAGGGACTAGCAAGTTCAACAAATGTTCCTTTTCTTTCAGATTTCCAAAAAAGCTGTTTATGGCACTTGTTTTAAATTGGAGAAATCAGTGAATGACTTATATATTTATCTAAACCATGACACAGAGAGTGCTCTATGAGACAAAATATACTGCACCTGCACAAGAATGAATTATGGGTGTAATTATTTCCTTGTGAATATTTTCATGGTCTTGTGGTTTCCTGCCAGGCTCTTGCTGCTCAAGCAGCGCGGCAGCACTACAATTTGCAGCTAAAGAAGAAGGTGTGGTTTGGCTGGCACTCTCTGGTCCAGAAACACTGGAAGGTCAAGATGGAGCGGGCTTGTCGTGCAAGGGCTGAAGAAGTCTGCTCCCGGCTGTCTACAGACTACGAGACCAAGCTGGCAGAGGTAAACAAGCAGATGAAGGACCTGCATATAAAACAGTGTGTATATGGTGATGCTGCATTGCTGAATTCATACTTGGCTCCACCTCACTGAGGTGTTTTACAACAGAAGACTGTAGTCAGTAAGATACATTGTACATTTGCAAAGCTGAGTCATCTGAAGCGTTCCCTGAGCACCGCTGGTTAATATGCTTTATTGGATTTTTACAGATGTACTTGTTCAGAGGTCTCTCTAGTGAATTGTTATAAATACATATAAATTTGAACATTTAATTTCAAGCTATTAATGCTGTTACAAATGTATATTAAGGGTGCAATACAAAATCAAAAGACTAAAGGGAACGCAACAACTAACATCTGATGTTGCTGTCAATATAACTTAAACGGATAAGTGACAGACCCTCTGTGCTTTGCTGTCTCTAAAGCAATGTGAGGCTGTAGAGAAGGCCCAGGCAGAGATTCAGAGGCTACGCCTAGAACGAGAGCGCTACGAGGAATCTATGAAGAAAGCCTTCATGAGAGGCGTCTGTGCTCTCAACATGGAGGCTCTCGGCATGTTTATGACCACAGAGGGACGACAAGAACCACTTCCAGTTCCTGATCAGCAGGGTTTGTACCCGTATGAGTTCTACAACTTATTATGAGAGAATATTCTTTTTAACAACAATTAGCACATTAAAAGTACACAAACAGCACATTGCTCTGTACAACCTTTGTGTTCCTTTTATGTTGTTTTAACCCAGCTTTCAATACAGAAAATGCAGAGACAGCATTCCTCCAATAAAGTGTAGCCCTGTGCTTTTGACAGTTGTGTAGGTTTATGAATGAGTGAAGTGGATGATGCTATGCTCTTTTCTTGAAGTTATTATTAGGCTCATCTAATAGAAGGATGAGTGGATGTGTCAAGTGCTGACTAAGGGCTAATTTGCACATTTTATAACCTTGATGAATCACTGAAGACTGTCTGAAGATTTTTATTAGCCCTCTTAATTCAAAAAGTAATTTCTGTTATTTAGTTGTATGTTAACATTGTGAAGATTTGGTTCAGGGTCTGGGACAATACACAGTGTTAGAGCAGAAAACATAACTACTAGGGGTGCACGATAACTATTGGGCCGATAATTATTGGAAAATTATGACGTCATTCCGATAAGTCAGATATCATAACGAATAGCCCCGATAACATATATATTTTTATCAGCGCAGCAGTGCCTCGCTCCCACTGAGACCCAAATGACCTGCAGTGAATGCTGCGTTCAAGTGACGTCGGCATAATCAGAAAAACTCTTTCTCATTGGGAAAAATCAAGAATACCCCTTCATGCCAGAAAACAACTCGT
>JAQNCA010000027.1:17457862-17482061 GCA_029783725.1 Acanthurus tractus | reverse complement strand
CTCTCTCTCTCTCTCTCTCTCTCTCTCTCTCTCTCTCTCTCTCTCTCTCTCTCTCTCTCTCTCTCAGTAGGCTGCTTTGCACGCCCACCCATTAGGTACTTTAGTGGTTTATCACACAAACAGCTCCAGACAGTCCTTGTTTCTCTCTCTCTCTCTAATGCATACATGCATGAACCCTCCATTTTTATCCATCTTTGGCTCTGTCTCTTACATGCAGACACACACATTTGCACTTTCTTGCTCAGTGATGGATGCTGGATATAAAGATGGACAAGATGAAAAGGTTTCACATATCAGGGTGCGTGTGGTCTGTTGATATATGTATGCAGGAACAGTGGAGTAAATGTACGTGTATGTCTTTAAGTCCCTGTGAGTGCCTGCGGAAAATCAGACTGAAAGCAGACCTGCTTCGCTCTGCTGAGGAATTATAAGGCTCATCCTCTTGGCTCTCTCTGTCTCTTCTGCTTCATGGAGCAGTTAGTTTCTTCCTCAGTTACAGAGCAAATTACTTTTTCCTTCTCCTCCTTTTCTCTCTTGTAGCTGCTTTCTTTTTACTTGATGAGCTAAGCTCAGCCTATATGGCTTTTCTTCTCCACCTCCTTCTCTTCCATTTTGTCTCTCAGTAAGGTTTTTCCGAGGAAACGGGAATGCTGGATTTAAGCCTTTGAATTGTCAGAACAGTGGGAGTGTTGGGGGAGCATCTGGGCCATGTTGGGTCCAGCAAAACGCCGAGACTGCAGCAGTGTCCTGTTCTGCCTTGGGTGTTGGAATGGCCGAATGGTGGGCTTATAGCATGTTGGCATGCTGCTTGTTTACTATCAATCATCACTGAAGTCTTTCATTAGCATGCCAATGTCGTGACATGACCAATTAAAAAACATAACCAATCTTTGCTCTTATCCATATATTGCATAAATAAACATTTTCTGTTTGCATGTGTGCAGTAATTTTGGTGAGCAGTTGTGATGGCTGGCTTAAGCAGTACATTTGCATGTCATTCAAAGGAAAAAAAATATTCACTTTTCTTTAGAAATCATCATATGTGTGATCAACTACTTTTTTTAATGAGGGGTTATTTTGTATGCAGCAACATGCTCAGATGTGTTGAAGTACTCAGCAGTTGCTATGGTCAGTTACTGGACACTCATCTCCTAACCATTACAAAGGTGTGGGCACAAGATGCCATTTCATGTGTTGTGTCTGTGTGGGTGTTCATTTTGCATGGCTGCTTTATGCAACTGACCAGGTGCATAAAGATGGCAGTCTCTGGAGTTGTCACAGATTGGCCTTCATATTTCATCAGTGCATTCATTTGCCTCTTGGTCCTTGAACAAATGAGCAAACGATAACTTCAGTAAACATGTGAAATAGTTCAGAGTGTTCAGAAAATATCTATGGCCTATGAGATCTTTAATAATAGTTTTATAAAAATAGGTTTTGGTCTATAGCAGTCTTTGTCTATTGTTGACTCCTGTAACTATCCAGCTGTCATTCTCAGCTGTTTGAAATGTAGACTGTGTGAAAAAGGTCAGCATAAAGTAAATACTAATATATTCAGTGTGTTTGTTTAAGGATTTGGGATGCTATTGCAGAAAATATGGATTATTGTAATACTGAAAGTTCTATTGTTTAAATAGGGCTGCATAAATGAGTTCAAACACTCAATGTGTTGTACATAAAAATAGACATTTGAATTTTCTATCAATATTCGAATGGTTATCACATGTGTTGCGTTGCTTTGCAAAGTGTTGTGTGGGGCAGATCAGGGAAAGCAGATGGACATTCTGGAGCTTTTTGAGGAATAAACATCTTGAGTCACACTGGATTCTGCTCTAATCTGGAGTTCTTTCTCAGCGGCAGAAGAGCTCAGGCTTTATGTTTTTAAACCTTTGGAAACAAAAAGTGGATTTATCTTCACTTCAGCTAGCCACGGAGATGATGCCGATCTGTGCTGTAATATGTCTCTCAAGTTGACAGTTTACTGGAGGAGAAAGATACTTTACTTGATGAATGTGCAAAGATGAGAGGTGGGGATAAAATCTATCTGGGAGGAAATTACAAAAAGTACCGAAGTCTGGTGAGTGTGGAATTCAGAGGCTGAACTCAAAATAAACACACAGACACATATCCTCACTGCCTGCTGTGCTCACAAGCTTTTAGCTGACATACAGTGTTTTGGCTGTTTCGGACAATAAACACAAATAATCCTCCCTGTCAAATGTTTGTCAATAGGGAAGGAAAAATTTTATTGTGTTTTGTTTAGAGTAATGAAATTATAAAATATAAAAACAGACATTTGAAACTTCACTCAGAAACCTCAATAGAAGCGTCATATGGCAAAATATTTATACACAGTGCAGCCCTACATTTAAGTCATGTATTTGTATAAGCATATTGAGAAAGCTTTCAAAATAAATCTTTATTTTGCTATAGGAATCAAAGCCTTAATATTTGTGAGCTATCAGTGGTAATGCAATGCTGCTGAACCTAGTGCTGTAGTCATCAAGAGAAAAACTTGGCTGAAATTGTACCTCCTCTTAAATAAATTGATTGGTTGGAGTAAAGAAAATCTGCAGGTTATCTCTAATCAATGTCAAGGCACCGAAAGCACTCAATCTGGTTGCCAAAATGAGCTCTAATCAAAGTTACACTGAATCCTCTAGAACATCTTGTAAGTTATTTTCCACACACAACTATATTATAGTCTTCAAGGCATTTGTATCAAGTACATTTATGTACTGCAGCATTCGTTTAACAACTAAAGCTACACTGAGCTGCTAGCTCAGTTAATGCTGCAGTGTAAAATTACAAACCAACTTACTACTCATGTTTTCCAATAAGCGTCAGATGAGGCATTATGTTCACACTGTTACTCTTTACTGTAACAGCCCTGATTCTATCTTTGTAAATGTTGTAAAGTTCAATGTTATTCTAAGAAGGGTCATGTCATTTTCATGGCTAGTGATTTTTTGGAACCTTTATGTGTGTTGTGTTTGTATATGAAATGTTTTAAAATTTGATTGCAATCAATATTTTATCTAATAGGGACTTGAGTTGATGCAAGTTGGTCTTGTCTTTGTTTGTGGCAGTGTGCAAAATCTCCTCTTGTTTATTTTTGTTCTTCTCACATGAGGCCACTTCTATTAGTGAGTAAATTTTCCTGGCATATACTAAGTCTACTGTCTGAAATTTGGCATGAGATAAAATGTGTGTTTTTGAATTATGTGAGTACTTAAGTTTGTCATTTTTAAATTAATCTCACAGTGACAAGATTTTGTGAATGTTAACATACAACACCCTTTAACAGCAAAATAGGAGACTTATTTTCTGTTAACCTGGTCTTGGTGAGGCTTTTACTTAGCTCTCTATTTATTAATGGCTACTCAGTGTCAATTTTCCCAGTTTGTCACCCTGTAGTTAAGTGTTGTCAGATTGTCAGAATGTGTGTGTGCTCTCTCTCGAGTTTGTCACCTGTCTCCCTCTTCCATCTGGAGCTGTTGTTAAGAGTACCTCCTCATGCCAGTAAGCAAACATGGATATTTTGATTGTGAAATTTAGCCATTTTATTATCAACAAGAAAATTACACAAGACAGTAATGAGTAAACCTCAGAAAATAAATTAAGATCCATAAAGATATCACTACTATGTTAGGGTCCATACTCGTACTTAACCCTGTTGCACTACTTCCCCTCTACTGTTTCTAGAGAAGAGGTATGTCATAAAATCTAATGTTTAGTCAGAGTTTTGCTGTGCCTCTCTAATGAAGTGGATAACAGTTAACAGCTGCATGTGGGATGAATCAGAATATTTTGCTTTGGCAGTGATTGGCTAGGTGTTTAAGCACATACACTATATATATATATATATATATATATATTATAAAATCTGTCGCTTCACTGAATTGGCAGTCCTGGGAATCACCTAGTCATCGCCCAGTCATAAGTTGGACAAATAATGGCACAGATGCCGTCAGTGTCACTCCTTATTGGCCGTCAATATAGTTGTTCTGTTTCATAATGCCATCCGACACAGCACACTCAGTGCACTGACAGATATCTGCAGTATTTCCTCCAGAAAGATGCATTCAGATATATTCACTGTGCAGCACAATGTTATCTAATTCCACTTTTCCTCAACTACTCAATATCCGGTCTACTGGTTTGGTTGAAGTGTTTGTCAGCCCCAGTATCTTTCAATAGACTGTTTGTCTGTGTTGCTGTGGGTCATGCTTAGGTCAAGCTCGGCATAACTCAGTGCTGCTGACTGCTAGAACTGATCTCCCCCTCTCTTTGTTTCTGTGTAGTTCTTACGAACTGCATATTTTTTTGTCATAATGCTGATAATTTAACGTTTTTTATGCACTTACTGATCTTCTTTTCTCTCCTCCTTTCTCCTTTCTCCTTGTACCCTTTATTTTCCTTCTCATATCTTATCATCCATATCATGCCCTCTCATTCTTGCATTCTCTCTCTCTCCTCTCTTTGCTTGATCCCTCACTCTGTATTTCAGGCCGAGTCTGGTTATGGTTCAGAAACCAGTCTCAGGCGTCATGGTTCCATGTTGTCTCTCACCTCTGCAGCTAGTGCCTTGTCCGCAACATCCACATCCTCCTTCAAGGTAAAAAATAAATAAACAAAAACGAAATGCTTATTGCTACCCTCTGAGAAGTATTTTTGTTAATGCTTTTGTATACAGGCTAAATATCTAAATGCTCTCTCTGAAAATACCAGCTTATGGCCAAAACTGTTGCAATTACTTTGGTCATTTGTAAGAATTTTTGTGCTGTATAGCTGTATGGTTAAAACTTACATGAATCTTTCCCCTGACAGCTTTTGATTCCCTTTCTGTACTTCGGTTTTCATTGCTTAGAAGGGGCACAGGTTGCGTGAGAAGCTAGCAGAAATGGAAACCTTTCGGGACATTCTGTGCCGACAAGTGGACACTCTGCAGAAATACTTTGACTCCTGCGCTGATGCTGTCTCCAAAGATGAATTTCAGAGAGATAGAGGTAACCTATGGCAGAGATACACTATGATGGAGCTTGCATAGCGGTCAATACTCAGAGATAAAGTTGTATTTAACTGGTTCTGTTGAACTCATCAAAAAATCTGACATTTAGAACATTGTGGACATAGTAAGAAGGGGCTTAGTCTTGATGATTTATTGGCAAAGGATGTAATTTATGCACAGGGAGCTTCTTTACTCTCTTAATTCAGTAAGAGTTTAAGAAAAGAATGCTGATTGCTGCTTTTTTAAAAATTTACTTTTTTATTATTTTCTTATGGTATTGCAGCACCAACAGTTGTCCAATTAAGAAAAAGTAACAACTGGCTTCAGTTACTCTAAAGTATAAGGACTTAAATGAACAGGTTATAGTATTTGTGCCATTTTATAACTTGATTAGTTGGACACATGGATTGTAGATAGATGAAAGATTGCTTTTGTTTTCTTACCAGCAGTAGAGGAGGACGAAGATGACTTTCCTACCACTACAAGATCTGATGGTGAATATAATCACAACAACAATGGCAGCAAAGAGAAATGTGAGTTTGCCTTCTTTATGCTCTATGACCATTTAGTGCTGTATTTTAAAATATCTAAAAACACGATTTGGTCACTTGGCCTTTAAAAAGTCATTCATAAAATAAATTGTGCCCATTTTTATTTAGGTCAAAAGGTAGATGTTGCACAGACATATATAATAAGTTGTTTTGTCATTTTTTTGTTTTTGTCTGTACTAGTGTTTTCCCCTGCTAGCCCCAAAGGTATGAATGGGATAGACTTTAAGGGTGAGGCCATCACCTTTAAGGCCACCACAGCAGGAATCCTCTCTACATTGTCCCACTGTATCGACCTAATGGTCAAACGAGAAGACAGCTGGCAGAAGAGACTGGACAAGGTACGAAGCAGTCTTGTACTCTACACACAGTGGATAAAATAAATTTCATTCACAGTATGTGAAGTTTCATGTTAATTACAATGTTTAAGTCTTTATTTTTCTTTGGTTTCTACCTCTTCTACATTCTACAAACATACATTTGATTTGTTTGGTAACTTAAACTGTCTTTTAAAGCAATTTGTTTATTGTTTATTGTTATTTTGTTGTTAATAGTTAAGAGTCCTCTCCATAAATTTTGAGGGAAATATTAGGTTTGTCAAGCAATACATTTTGCAAAATTACTTCCTGTTCAGTTGCCTGTCAACATTGTAAAGCAGTGTGGTTTTGAAAATGAGAATAGGTGCTCAGTCATCAAAGTTATATAAATGGGAACAATTAAGAGTTCTCCAATACTACTTAAGTTTAGATTATTGAAAAGCTATTTTTATTACAAAGTTATTTTTATTGTGTCTAATTTGCAGGTTGTTAAAGTAAACCAGCTACATCATAGTTATATAAATGGCTATTGCTCAATGAACACATACGTTTCAAAATAGTCAGACTTGCTTAACAGAAGCACAAATGAACCTGGGTCTCATAAAGAACTTTAACCCTTTTTTTATTTGATAGTTTTGTTTTTTTATCGGTGGTTGGAGTTTTCATAGGCCTCATTCAGTCATTGATTTTGCTCTATCTAGAGAGCGGTCTGTGTCTGTGAAGGTATGCTCTTCGGAACTCCTAATGTTCACATCCTGATCAGCTCCGCTGATGTTGTCAAACCAGTTCCTTTTTTTCACCATGTATAAAGGTGTGCTGCCCAACCCTAAAACTTAGAGCTGGGAAGTGCTTGCAGTTAGTCAGAATTCATGAGTGAAACTACCTCAGTCTTATCTGTGTTTGGATTTATGTGTTGAGCTGCCAATGTGGATTAGGGATATAGGAGTAGTCACAGTGCACACACTAGAAGAAACTAGACACACCTGCTTAGACTTGAGCGAAGAGTAATACAGAAAATGACTGCTCGGACTTCATGGTACAATTTGTGGAAGCCTTCACTCCAAAGGGGGACAGAGCTGCTCAAATACCAGACACAGAAATGGATACCTCTACAGACCTGCAGCCTTTTCTTTACAGTAGGTCTTTGTCTGTCTGTTTTGTGGTAAAACAAGCTGACAACAGGATCAATTCCTGTTTATTTTGTGTCAGTGTTACATGTCCACTTCTTCCTCTGGTTCCTCCATTTAAGTAATTTAAGAGCCTATGCTCAGTTACAATTTCTTTAGTTTACTTGCCTTCTTTTTGCAGTGTCAGTTGATGGTCGTAGTAATTGTTCTACTGGTATGTTAGATAATTTTATTCTACATAATAGATTTTGTTGTATTTGATTTAATTGCTCTCACAAAAGGACCAAATGGTTTTGCTTTTTTGCGATGTTTAGAGTGCTTAGAAGTTGAAAAGAGTAGATTTACTACCGGTTAATCCAAACTCTTCGGTTCTCTGTGTTGCTGCAGTCTGTTGTGGGTGTTTATTAGCCCCTGGCGGAGAATGAGACTTTAGAAAAAAACCTGTTTGAGCGCACACACAGCTAAGTGGTGTGGCTGGTTGGTCTGATTGTTTCTTAAATGCCTACGTCTCTTTTCCCACCCTTTGTTGTTGCTATTATCAGCTGTAATTTAAAATAAAGATCGCTGTCAATGGGGCAGAATGTTTTCTGTTTCTATGACACAGAATTCCTTCTCTTTTGTTGTCAAACATAAAATTTGCAGATCTTCTACAAATGCATAAATGGAACTCAGGTTTTTTAGTGAGTTCTTCTGATTACATGTTGTCACTGTTATCGATTGTTTAATCCAAAAAAATCCAGATGCACAAAAACCACTATACTGTTCTTTCTCTGTCTTCAGGAGCTTGAGAAGAGGAGGAGGGTAGAGGATGCCTATAAGTCTGCTATGAATGAACTGAAGAAAAAGTCACACTACGGAGGCCCAGACTACGAGGCAAGATGAAATTAGAAAAGATAAAAAGATTATAAAAAGCTAAATTACCCATTTCACCCAGCATGTGTATGTTTTATCATTGTGCACATTTTGCAGGGCTGTTTTCACAGAGTTTTTATATTGATGATAGTGTTTGCATTCCTCAGGAGGGACCTAACAGTCTGATCAATGAGGATGAGTTCTTTGATGCGGTGGAAGCTGCACTGGACAGACAAGACAAGATAGAGGAGCAGGTATGGTGGAGATATAAATTTACTCTGTTTACAAAATTAAAATGTCCTGTTGAATTTATGTTTAAACTACATTTAAAAACATGAAACCCTTAGTCTAGAAGCCACAAGAATATCTCACTCGGCCCCTGTCTTGCTAAACATATTTTAACAAAGCAAAGTGAGCTAAAGCACAGTTACATAAATTATACACAAATGTTGCCTTTCTATCTTAATCTTTTGTCTCTTTCTTCACTCCTACTCTCTGTCCCTCAGAGCCAGTCAGAGAAGGTTAGGATACCTCGACTAACTCCTGTTCCTCCAGGAGACGCCTACTCCACCATCGGCACACATCGATTTGCCACCAAGGTGCTCAACACATTTTTACTTTCTCTTTGATGTACATCTTACTTTCATCCTACTTTATTCTAATTTAAGGCTACTGGTTGCTACTTTTTGCTGTGTCTCTTCATTTCTGTCCAAAGCCTAGTCAGTTTACAACCTGCATAACCTGCCTGTAAAGCTCAGCTACAGCTACTTGTGTGCTGACATTTGTCTCACAATGTGTTTGTTCCTCATCTAAATCTGTTCACACAAAGAATCATTTTATACTTTGCAACAATTTAGGAGCTTACATATCATCTTCATATTGAAAGCTTTTTGAGCAGATGGTTATCTTGACTAGGGATGAACGATATGGATCATTATCAGCCTGTTCTGAAAACAAATAATTACTTGCTTCTTATGGCCAATATTATTGATATAACCATTAATTTTAAATAGATTTTTTTTTATTTTCAAAAGAAGTTCATAAGCTGTATTTTATGCACATGCCAGAGTAAAAAAGGCTAAGATGTATTTAAGATGGTAATTTAATGTAAATTGCTCTGAACTAAACAAGTATGA
Organism: Acanthurus tractus; assembly: GCA_029783725.1. Classification (NCBI taxonomy): domain Eukaryota; kingdom Metazoa; phylum Chordata; class Actinopteri; order Acanthuriformes; family Acanthuridae; genus Acanthurus; species Acanthurus tractus. The sequence continues at coordinate 17,473,070 of JAQNCA010000027.1, read as the reverse complement.
CCAAGGTTGTTACTTTTTTCTGTATGAACCTTTACTGAACAGCTACTGCAACTGTGTTGTCCACATTGCACCTAATCTGCTAAAGTGTAATGATACTACACTTGTTAAGTCAGTGAAAAAAAATTGGCCACATTAAGTGTGAGCTCTATGTCATTGCCGTTATTTTATTATTGAAATAATACATTATGGCAAATTTCCCTTTAAGGCCACTACTTTATAAGTTACCATAATTATCGTGCATCCCTACTCTTGACTGCTGCAGTGGTGCCTCTTTCTGTTGTTCCTTATTCTTTTCTCTTTCAATCTTTCCTCCTCCTTGCTGTACAGCCCCATAGCTACTCTTCTTCCTTATCCTCCGTTGAACTAGTCAGTGCTTCAGATGACATTCACAGATTCAGCGCTCAGGTACTGTATTTGGTCAATAGGGAGCACCTATATCTATGAGGGGGGTCCACTCGCTTAATGCTTTCCATCACTGGCAAAGACAGCATGTGCAGATAGCAAGAGAATGTCTACTAACCAGTCTCCCCAGGATTTCCTGTCCTCAATAGAATGTTTATTGCAGGTATTTACACCAAAGTCTTTATGGTATTATGTGATGCACGAAGACAAAAATGCACAATGGGAAAACCTGGAATTCCTGGAGTGACTAAAAGTTGTCTTTTATCTGTCATGCATGTCATTAGACTGTTGATAAAGTTAGTGTAATACTGCATGATAGGAATCTAGTAAAACCACTTCATTTTCTTGTCTTGTCTTGTCTTGTCCTCCACAGTGAGATTGGGCATGAGTCCAGACTTCACTGTATTCTTAATGCATTAGTAGTATATTGAGTAACAACCAAAGCGGAATCAAGTTTTAAATATTAATCAGTCTCTGCTCAGTAGTTGAATTCTTGAGACTCTGATAAGAGAATTAGTTTTTTCTTTTTGCCTCCAATGATGCAACCAAAACCTTAACAATAAATCACCTGCACAGGTGTGTCAATTGCTCAAGACAATAAATCACTAAGTGCCAAAGTAGCATACCAGAAGTAGTACTAATATGTACTAGTATTACTAGTACAATGTACCCCTTTTCCTGGACTGTAATTTGTTTTAAAGCATGTTTTCACACTAGTTAGGTTAAAAAAAAGCAGTAAAAAACTATATAACACAAGAATTTAATCAATATCTGTCCCTCTCTCAGGTGGAGGAGATGGTGCAGAATCATATGACTTATTCTCTCCAGGATGTGGGCGGAGATGCCAACTGGCAGCTGGTAATAGAAGAAGGAGAGATGAAGGTGAGTACAGAGGAGAGAAGCTGCACATGAATCATTTCCCTTGATTGCTAGCTGTGAGTCTTTAAATCTCATCCCTTTTTCTAAAGGCACTGTGCTTTCTGTACCTGAGTTTGTCCACTTTCCTCCACAGTCACCTTCATGCTTTTCAAACAGAAATATATTTTACATATTTATTAGTTTTCAAATTGTGGTGTGAATTTGTTGATACTACTAATATGTCTATTATCTCACACCATGTTTTAATCTCACATTCTGCCCTTTGTGTAACAGGTCTATAGGAGAGAGGTTGAGGAGAATGGCATCGTGTTGGATCCTCTCAAAGCTACACATGCTGTGAAGGGGGTGACAGGACATGAGGTCTGCCACTACTTCTGGGACACAGATGTTCGACTTGACTGGGAGAGTAAGTTCACTATTCAAATAAGTCACCATCATGTAAATACTGTCAGACTTTCTCTGTTTTAATGTCACAACTTGACTGAACTTTGCCCTCAATCAGCCACCATTGAGAATTTCAACCTTGTGGAAACGCTTTCTGACAATGCCGTCATCGTTTACCAGACACACAAGGTAAACTTAACAGCGGTTTCAGATTTTGCTGAAACGCTAAGCACATTTTATGAGTAATATTCTGCAGCTTATTTGTTTGTCACCTAAATGCCTATGCATTTTGTTGCAGAGAGTGTGGCCAGCCTCCCAGAGAGACGTGCTCTATCTGTCAGCCATGAGGAAGATCTTTGCAACAAACGAGAATGATCCAGACACATGGCTAGTCTGCAATTTCTCTGTGGACCATGACAATGCCCCTGTAAGATCACTATGTTACACTTTTTGTAATGCAATATTTCCAGTGAGCACCTGATCTGAAATCTCTCTAGTGAAAATGCTGCTTGGCCTCTTTTTACACATAATTCTTCTGTACTCATTTAAGTGACATTTTCCTAATGTATCATTCAGCCAAGTACTGTGGTAATATTACGAATGTATTTTATTCACCATAAAATAAAAAAACATTTGCATGTTAAAAAGGCTTTGTTAAAGGATCCTTTTTCTAAATAAATGAAAGAAATAATTGTTATGCCAAATTTGGGAAATTTGTTAAAAGTTTGGGATTGTTTGCATGTACGTTTATTTCATCTTTGTTGTTGTTGTTCTTTTTTATTCCAGCCAACAAATCGATGTGTTCGTGCCAAAATCAATGTTGCAATGATCTGCCAAACACTAGTTAGTCCACCAGAGGGTGATAAAGAAATCAGCAGAGACAACATCCTTTGTAAGATCACCTATGTTGCCAATGGTAAGTGCCTGTTTAGTCTGATAAGCCTGATAATATTTTGAGTTCAGTGAATATACCCAGAGCAAGATCAGCTGCCAACAGATTTCTGTTATCATCAGTCTAATTACAATCTGTCTACAAGTCCTTAATATTGACATACAACCTACTGCACATGCCTGAAGGAAGTGTTAAGCTTAAGCCTAACCCACGTCAGTTTGGGTCCGTCTGTTAAGAAAATCTCAGAAGCAGTCTGCTACACTGGCAAATAAACCTTTTTACCAACATGGTTACCTAATAAAATAACTACACTGAGAGTCTCTCATGCGTTTAGTGTCATTTAAGGCAGTGCTGCTCCTGTCTGTGTGCTTCTCTGCTTCTCTGCTGTCTGTCTGTCTGTGTGAGGGTTACACATACACACACAGCACACGGCAATCGTCTTTAACTCTTGGAAACTGTGTTCGATTGCTACAAGGCTTATTGAAAATAGGAGGGTTTATATATATACACATTATATATATATATATACATACACACACGCACACACACACATAGGGAAAGAGGGAGTTTAGCTTGTGGAAATACATATGTCTACATTTGTCATTACTTTATGGTTCTTTTATCACAGAATATATATTACTTCAAAGCTAAAGTTCTGTTATTGTATTCATTTTTACATAGGCTATATTGACTTTTTACAAATTCAATTTAAAAAAGACTAAAAATGTTGACAACATTTACATTGAGTTGAAAATCTTTTTAAATCAGAAGATTGATTTTGAGTTGAATCATGACTGAGGAATCAAAATCAGTTCAAATTGTGTGATACCCAAGATTTTCATCCTTTGACATATTGAGATCTTAGGGGCTGTTTTAAATATCAACAAAAGATGCAGGTCACATCAGGACATAAAAGAAAACAAGAAGATTGGGGAGATCTGGTTTGCATAGACCCACCGAGGCAAAATAAGGTCATGCTGTCAGAGAAGTGCTTGTAGCTGACTTTGTTGTTTTTTAATTTTTTTTTATTCTGACTGTTTCAACTGTCTGTTGTACACCTTGTTTTTCTTAAATTATTCATAACAATTAATAATCAGCCAGTATTTCTCTATTGGTCTTTGGAAGTAAGCTGGCATAATAGCTGGACAGGCTGTGCACATGTGTCTATGAAGAGTCAGTCTAGACTTCCAGCTTCTCCCCCTCCCCTGATTCCCTGTACACAAGGTGATTGTGACATAAACCAGCTCTGCAGAAGGAATCCTGAGCTAATTTATTGTTGAAGAAGCCAACCAGGTCATGGTAGTTCATTTGAAAAAATAAGCCTGATATCTTTGCCTGACACTAGAGGGCACCCTAGACCACTGTCGGTGTGCGGAATCTGGACACACCTGGTTTATGACTCATTATTTGATTATTAGTTTGCATGTATACACTTTCCTAAAATTTCCCCTTTTGTGTGGCTGCAGTAAACCCAGGTGGGTGGGCTCCAGCCTCAGTCCTCAGAGCCGTGGCCAAAAGAGAGTATCCCAAGTTCCTCAAACGCTTCACCTCTTACGTCCAGGATAAAACTGCTGGGAAACCCATCCTCTTCTGAACACAAAGAGGTAACCAGGAATCCAAACACATCATGATTTACAGCTGTGGAAGTAATTAAACAGAGAGGTAGAATATTTACATCACCGCCAATGAAATAAATGTTTATATCTTGAGAGCCGCCTAATCTTTAACTAAACAAGGAAAAACCAGAAGATGTACTGAATCTGCCTTGTTAATCCAGTTCTGTTTGTTTCTGGAATGCTGACTTTTAATCTTTCATCATGTTCCAGGCTTGCTGAAGGCCAGACTTTTCCGCTGGAGGGGCTGCATTGCTCAGCCTTGAACAGGCTCTTGATGACTGTATGACCAATTCACCTGTTGCTTAGAATGTGTTTTCAAATTTACTACATGCTGGACAATATATCATCCAGGGCGTCCCACAGGACACCTGCTTGTAGAGGAGACTGGTTTTACGGCTTTAATCCATCAGTAGTTGTCATCCCAGCCACATTATAATGGCCTAATCACATCTATTGGTCATTGGTATGTTTGTATGTAAATTTAAGCGTTTCCTAAGTGGTTTTTGAATTGTTACCAATTGTTTCCTTTTTTGTAAATTGTTTTGTACATTTCCTATGATTACATACTTCTTGACTTTTTTGGGTTCGCTTTAATTGTTAGTATTACAGCTACTTGTTATGCTGCTGCTAAAGTAACTACCATGAGAGAGGAAAGTAGATATTGACAGAAAAGCCCTGATGAGGTGTGGTACAGTATCTCCTCTTTCTTGCCTTTTCATGTCCCTCTAGTGATGACTCTCTTCAGTTTGATGGAGGGTCAGAGCCTAAAGCTTTGAAATCTTTATATTTCTAGATTGTTATAAAGTAGCTTTCAGAGAGCACCATGGACACAATGTATTGTACAGAGAAAACAATAAGTTTTCAGTTAGTTTACCAATGTAAGAAATGTGAATTGACTGTTAAACGCTTGAATTTGATAACAGTAAGGGGCCAAGGAAACCTGACGTGGGTGATAATAAGCATTTTCTGAATCTAATTAACTCATGTTGGACATTGTTTTTGACATAGTTAAACTGATTATCATTTGGATTTCTGTGATTTAGTTAGCAGTGGGCTATAGATGCTGAGTTGCCGTCTGTTTACAGATTTTATCTGTCTTTAACCTCCATGTAACAGTTTCTGACAGATATTTGCAAATGGCCAGCCATGGTGTCTGATATAAAGATTCCTCTCTTTCATTGAGAGATAAGTGAACATATTTTGTACAGCCTAGGTTGTTTATTCACAGTTGTCAGCCCCTGATGAGGCAACAAAAAAATGTCTGTCAGTCCATTAACTAGTGTCAGAGTTTATAAGCGTAAATTAGTCCTGCTGCTGTTGTGCAGGATAATGTTCTAAAATGTTGAGTAAGAAATCATCTCCACTCTTCACTCTTACTCCAACATTACATTTCATATGCCACACTACAGAGGAGTGGTGTTCTGCCCTTTGACTGATATACTACCCCCCAAAAATGCCTTAGACACTAGGATGAATCCCTAAAATCCTGGTTCTCTCCTATACAGCCACCAGATGTGCATTTATCAACACTGAAATGAAGTGGGGGGGGAGGGTCAGCATTTCACATCATCTTACCTCAAGTTTAAATTAATGCCATCAAAAGTTGGGAGTTTTGCAATTAGTAGATCTTAATGGTTGAAATTCTCCATTAGATTTTGTTCGGTGGGGTCAGAGGTTAGAAATGATCTAGATAATTGTTTTTCTGTTTGATTTTTTTTTTTTGATGATTACATAAGTTAGATCTTTGAGCAATGTCGGCTGAAGAATGCATTTAGTGTTTTAATTTTGATATTTGTCATTAATCTACACACTTTGTATATTTCTAAGTTGTACATCAGAAGTGTTATTATTTGCACTAAATGTAATGCAATTTGACAATGTTCTGTAAATTAAAATTGTTACACAACCGAAAGAAGTGCAATGTACTCTTTTGGTGACACAAAAACACTAAGTATTTCCCAAATGAAGTGTTCATACACAGCAGTGAATGCAGCACATAGAAGTTCTTCGATGTTAAAATCAAGAGTACTTGAGAAGGTAAAGTAGCTTAACAGCAACATTTAAGCAGTTTATTTATAGGAGTCTCTTCTATATATAAATATGCATTGTCTTTACATTCAGCGATTAAAGTATTTTTTTCAGCAAATGGTAAAATATTTAGATTTACATCATTTATAGTCTCAAACGACGTGTGATAGCGGAGTTCAACATTTATAACTGAATATGGTCTTGTTGAAGAGGTATTGGACAACTTCTAAGTGTAAGATGCATGTCAACCTTTTGAAGAAGACAAGACTTATTCTGTATCAAAGGATCTCCTGAGGAAAAGCATTTCAGTCATGACGCAAACCTCACAAAACTAGAAGCTTCACATCAAAAAAATGATCTACAATGTTCCTTCACTTTCTCTGTACATGTAGCATCATTGACTTACAGAGTTGTGCATTTGTAGAGTGAGAGGAGAAAGAAAGTGCATGTTCACATATCCAACTCTGTGCTTATGTTAGGTAGCCCACCCACCTAAGCAACTTCTTCAAAGAAAAATATTTCTTACAGTAATCAAAACCAATGTCAAAAGTGCCTTTTTATAAAGAGCGAGTGCATCGTCCCTCTGCTCTGTGCTTCATCCAAGATCCAGTAACTGTCTTTTCTCACTTTGCAGCAGCCCTTCGCCAGGGCTTCAGGTTCCTGTCATGGCAGCACAAATAACAGCCCATTTAGGATAAGGCGGCCACTTTAACCACATCACAGTCTGTGTATGGCCTCGGTAGTTTCAGAATCAATCACGTCTGTTGATGTGAGGCTTTTCTCATCTTGTGTCCTGTGTCATAAATTCAATGTAAACATTTCTCTTCTAAACAGCAACTAATGTGGTTGCAACATTTGAAAGTCTCTTTCATTTCTTACCGTTAAGGAGAAAAAAAACTTTCAAGAAATGTATCTACCCTCTCCTTATATATATATATATATTATAAATGTTCAGATCTTTGTGTGGTCCATGAAAACAGTATACATATATAAAACTTAATGGCACTGTGTTGACGCATGCTCTAAAAAGCAACACTCAGTTCAGCCCGACGTTCAGCAGTTATGTCACATGGTTCCTGCAGATGTCCATTGCTTTGTGTTGGTGTCTTATTTCAGTCCATCAACTGGTGGAGAATCTCGGTCTTTGTATGTGTTGGCAATACATGGGGCAACATGGATGTAGCAGCACTGGGAAGTGGAGTCAGAAGGCCAGCAGGGCCCGTCCAATGGAGTGTGACGATTGTCTTATGATTGGCAGGAGAAAATGTAGGTTGTAGAGCTGCTCTTCTCACTGTAGGGGGAGAGAGAGAAAAGTATGATTGTTTATTCTGTCAACAACCTGAAAGCACAGGTAGCCTCTACCCGAACACCTAAAGGGGACCAAAAAAAGTCACCCACTCTTGAGAATAAAACAACAAATGGAGAAACAACTCACCAAGTAGACATCAAGAACAGAACCATCATCGCGGTCTATGTCCACGTCCATGGTGCTCTGCTCTGAAGTGAGGCAAATAGCGCTGTCTTCCAAGGTAAAAGTGGAGCTGGATGCAACATCATCTCTGAGATAGAAAAATATTTTTTTATATTAACCTATGAATTAGACGGCCCCAGGAGTTTAGTGTACAGGTCACAGGTGAGTATGGCAGCTGTACAAACAGTGCTTTAAAACAGACGAAATAAATACTCTCCAGAAACAAATCACACCCACTATTGCAGAGTCTGACATCAAAGAGACAAACAGATGAACCGACTGCTAGCAGAATGGAAAATTTTGGTGTTGAGTCAGTGGAGGCCTCAGCTAAGAGGCTTAGTCTCAGAAATGTCTGACAGGAAATGAACACGGCTCCCCAAGACTGGCCAGTTTTGACCGTAAGAAATACCTGTAGGTCAAATTAGACCCATGCTGGGAAACAATGTTCCACAAACGGTCATATTTAGCATTTAGCAAGAAGAGTGTAGTACTCTAGGTAAATGAACACCTTACATTTAAGACATTTTGATTTCAGCTTGAGGGTAAACAACATTACTGTGTCAAGATATTAATTAGGACATTAACAAAAACTGGAGCACCTGAAAAGATGTGATTTGCAGTGAAATCTAGCTAACACACTACAGAGCCATTGCCTGGTCCTGCACGTGCACTGAGGAGCCCTCTGAGACACAAAAAAATAAAGCTTTGCTCTTATCCCCATACAGTCATAACAAATAAATGTTGACTTCTCTGGGAAAGCCCTCTGAGTCATTTGAGATAGTGAGGGGGAACATGGAAAACCTCAATCTAAATACATGATCAGCTATCATGACTAAGATGTTATTCTTTCTCCCTCTCTTTTAAATTTCTGGTTCAACCACCAGGGGGCAACTTGAGAGCTGATGATCTTATATGCACATCAGGTGACTCCCTGATAAATTCAGGAATGTGCTGTTACCCTTTCGTGACATGTGACTGAGCCAATTTTATGATAAAAGTCAAAGCGAATGCCAGGTAGCAGGAGAAGCAGAGAAGCACAGCTGCAGAGACGGATGAAAGGACAGAGAGAGAAGAGAGGGAGATACATGTAAATAACAGCTTTGTTTTAAAACAATCCCACCACAATGCATCACAGCATAAAGTGTTACTACTCTAACAGGCAGACCAGCTGTCAGACAGGGATTATTGTTAGTGGATGTGCGGTTGCCATTGCACGGCCTGTCTTCTTTTGTCACAGTCTCTCTGCGGCATAATGGCACCAAGTAAGACCGTGTCAAAACCACTGTTTAAATATTTATGAAAAGAGTTGACAGAATAATGTCAGGGCAGCAGCAGGTGACTGATGAGGGGACAAGACCAAGCCAGTCACACAATGGAGGCTCAGAGAGCAAGCTGAACCTGACACTGCTGGACAGGAGGAGAGGTGAAAGATGGAAAAGAAATAAGGTGGAAGAATCCTCTGACGAGTCGCAACAGGAAGCTTTACTGACAGCCAGACGATGCAGCAAGAAGGTTATGAACAGGATAAAGGTGTAATAAACCCTGCTAATGTAACAGCTTGATTATTATTTCATAACGTACACTTTCATATCAACCGATTTTCCAATATAAGGTAATAAATAACTTATGAAGGTCTGTCGCTCAACGCTGTGCCATTAAAACTTTTGATGAATTATTTTACGATTGCTAGTTAATTATTTCCTCTTTCCTGTTGTGTAAATAACAGAGACTAACAGTAGCTACCTTCGAACCAGTAATCCTTTAACTGCACTGTCCGTACGACGTGTAGGAAGTGTGTCTGTGTGTATGTGCATATGTATAGGACACATGTTGCCAAGCAAGATGAGTCACCTGCTCTGTGACGCACGTCATCAATGAGGCCATGTTATGAAAAGGCACAGGTGACAATAAGTGGGAGTGTAAGTGGGTGTATGTGTACGTGTCTTGGGCGTGGCAAGTTTATTTTTTCCTTCCTTCTCGTCCTTCAGGCTGTTGTATTTACGGCAACATTGCATCATGGTTTTAGTGTGAAAAAGAACATGTTTCACAGCTAAATCAACTCAGTGGTTCAAGATATTACAAAATAAAGAAAAAGAAAAAAAAGTAAGTAAAAGTAAGCAGACATTGTACCTTTCCTCCGTTTGGTTGTCCACGTTGACAAAGATAGAGGAGGTGGAGATGGTTCCCATGGATGAGCCCTCGTAGAAGGATGGGTTGGCAGGTACCAGATCAGGGCGCAGAGAGGAACCGAAAAAAGCTGTGGAAGAAACATTCACATAGATGTGGTATTGGTAAGAAAATAAGTGCACACTTTTCTACATATGCCCCTTTTTTATCTCTCTATGTGACCCTTACTCTGTGCTCACCAGACTCTTAAAACCTCCAGATCCACACTGACATCATAAAACTTTTTTTACGAGCACAGTCTATGATGAGACTATGACAAGTTAACTGAACTTTTGTAAAAATCAGTGGCATTCTTCTGAAATTGAGACACATACATTGACCAAAACTGACAGTATAAATGATCAGATAACCAAAAAATGTTCATATACAATCAATATAATCTATACAGCTTTACATAAGTGTTTAAATCAAAATGTAAGGCCAAATGGAGCATCAAAGGAAAGCATGAACTAGGGCTTTTCTTCTTATTGCCCCACACTTCTAAGGAAAAGATTTTCTCTGTCCTCTAAAACTGGGTAAGTTACCATAAAAAGGCCATCAGAAAGGGTTATAGTCCAAAGTGCTTTATAGATCACTGCGTCACAGTTGGAGCTTTCAATGAGAGAGCATTCAGTTGTAAAGAGAAAGGACACATGACCCCACGACTTCGCTTTCTGCCATAAACCACCACCCTTGTTTCTTCCCGTATGGTGTTGACTCATGCCCCGTCTTCATATTAAACCCAAAGGTCAGACACTTCTGCTGAGCATGTGGATCACTACAGACACTTTCACCCTTCCTCAAATGCCTGATTCATATATCCTGTACTGGAATCAGAGAAAGTTCAGAGGGGAGGGGAGGACAGCATATCCGTTTCTTTTAAAACGAGCCCTATGGACACATATATGAGCAAGGTAGCTTCTGTTTTCTTTGCATCAAGACCAGACACTGTATCGACCAGTGACAACTTCCCCTGAGGCAACAATGAGACAGCAACATTTTTATGGCTAAATCCAAGTGGCTGTTTATGGGCCTCAAGTGTTTCTAAAAAGCTCTCATGAGCCTAAAAAAACGGGAAATGGCTGAGGTTGAAAAGGCAGATTTAGAGGCAGTTTATGAAAAGTTATGGTGAGGATAATGGTGAGATAGGAGGTGCATTTATGATAAAAAATCTTTTAAGTTTTGAGTTTCAAACAATCTCATTAATAATTCAGACACTTTTAAAAACACATCTTGAGCATTTTCAAACATCAAAGATAAGCTGTCTTCCCAACCATGATGATCAAAATTCCCAGCCATCTAAAAGCTGCCACATTTGCAGAGAGCTTTTTCTAATGGGTTGTTGTTTTGCATACCTTGTCCATCCAGACTGGCCAAACTGTAAGCTCCTCCCAGCCTGTCCCTCCTGTCCTCGCTCCTCTCATCTGCCTGCGATGAAAGGATCTCCTGTGAGGACGACTTCAGAACCGGGATGGAATTACGAGTCCTCTTTGAAGGCGAGAATCGAAGTGCTGCAAAGCCAACAGGAGCGTGTGAGCAAGGGGGGGAAAAAAAGAAGAAAAGAGAGATAAAGATTCACGGAGGCATAAAAGTTAAAGGAGACGATAATTGGAAGAGGTAGTGAAAAGAGACCATCATCCTGACTGAAGTCATGTTCACACACAATGAAACTCCAAAGCTGTGCTTCCAAAATTAGCAAAGTCTAATAATTAAATTGGTAAAATGCACAATAACACAACACAAGTGTCCCCTAAGCCATCCTTATTCTGCCTCCCAAGCAGGGCATGAAATTAAATCCTTTGCTGTCATCTCCCTCTGATGAAACTTGGCGATGGTTAATAGTATGGCTAAATCCTCAAATCTTTGCCTCAGCCATGTTAATTTCCACAGGGGGGTCCCACATGGTTGCATAACACTGTTACTATATTTGATGTTAATGGGAAGTTCCAAAACTGCTTTCTGGCTTTACCTTCAGCCACGATACTGAAAATAGACACTGGGGATAAAATGGTTTAAACGTTGACAGAAAATCAATCACTCTGTCTTACATCAATGAGCTGCTGCCTCAGCATGCTTTATTTAGGTGGAGTTAAATACTGGAGTCCAAATCATCTTTACTTCCTGTAGCTTTCAACCAGAATCCAAGTCATCATTACTTTCTGTACTTTTTTTTTTGTCCGCCTTATTGGTTTGTAACCCTGTATTTTTGTTTCTGGGTTGCTAAACAACAACCTCAGTCTGTTTTGAATCATCCAGCCACATGATTGCTGACACTCGATCATCAGGAAGTCCTTAATTTCAAAGAACACAACTGTTATTTAATCCTTAAATTTAATCAATGCTTAGGTTTCTGTAAATAATGGATCATTTGTCTGAAATGCTTATGCAACAACTAACCATAGATGACAACAGAGGAACAAAAATAAAATGCTCTGGGTGATCTCGAGGACAATGGAAGTAAACAATAGTCTACTTGATGTAACGAGTGAAATACCACTAATCTAATAATGTTTGAGACACACCACTTCCCAGAAGTAGACTCATAAAAACTCCTTATAGATTGACTCCTCCTATCAGACCAGAACTTCCCACTTCCCACCGCTGTCCCTTCTCTGTGTTTGCTTTTTTACGCATGTGTGCTGCTTCTCCTCACATGTGAGACAATAGTCAACCTGCTGACTTACGCTGATTCTTCCTGAAGACCCGTGTGCTCATGAACTTGAGGAAGCGGCTTGCATAAAACCCAGGCCGGTGCACCGAGACAGAGTCCTAAGGGCAGGCAGAGAAAACAGAAGAGTTGGTGACTAAATAAAAGGCTCACTCATATAAGCAGCGGTGTCAGATTTGAGCAGGGAATCAACTTACGCCATCGTACACCAGGGCTTTCCACGAATGTTCCAACTTTTTAATGAACCTGGGGAGAAACAAAACAAGAAGAGGCCTTGTCACAAATGCATCACATTACCCAACAGCTTCCCTTCAATGCTTGATCAAACCACAGACAGTTCACCTTTTTCCCTTTAAGCAACCGAAGCTGCGGTTATTTTTCAGTTTCGAAGCATAAAATACGTCAGAGGTTTTAGTTATATAATGCTGTCTTTGAGAAAAGTAAGCTAGCAGAAATAAGGCTGGATAAGTGGAGACAAATTGGGCCTATTCATCCTTTTTCCCTGACCCGATCTCACCTTACCCACTCTGTGTGCATTTGATGCCTTGACTAACCAGGCTGACAAAGATTTATGTGATGCTTTTAAATTTCCACAAGTTTGAAAAGCTGATGAGCCAAAACGCTTCCTCCTCAGTTACCCGATTTTTGCTCACAGGACAAAAAAATCAATGTGTAAATAAAGAAGATCAATAGGCTGCTGTGTCCATTTAAATCATGTCGGGCAGCGAAAAAGTCTTGAATCCTTTTAGGAGTGTGATTAAGTGGCTTGTAGCTTTTTCCATCAATACAGGGGAATGAATAAACTTTAAGAGGTCTTGTCGCAGGGCAAGCAAGTTTTTCTAAGAATTTTGTCATGCTTTCATACTGAGTCCGTACAGTCCCTCTTAACTCTCATATCTTTGCAGGCTATTGACGTGACATTTTACTTTTTAGAATTCAGATCATCATTTCGGCATATTGGATTTTAATGGGTTTCATGGCTCTAAAAGATCTAAGAATTTTCAATAAGTAACAAAAAGAAAGCATAAGTATGAGAGAAAAATGGCAGCAGGTTCGTATAATCTAATAACGATCGGTACCTGTATGACTGTAGAATATCTATGATACCCAGGAAGATGAGCAGCTTTTCTTCTTTGTGTGTCTTGGCAGGGATGCCACCCATCCTAAAAAAGTATGTAAAAAGTAAAAAAAAAAACAGTTGTCAGAGAAGTGTTATTTGTTCGCAATGCTTGAAACACTCTTCAAATAAAGGCAATGTGCCGACCCAGTGTCACAAACGTTTGTAAAAGAGGCTCTTACAATATTTAGATTCATGTGTATTGCTGTAAATACTCAGAACAGTGGCTGTTTATATTTGTGTAGCCATGGTTATATGAGAGCCCACTGTGTGTACACTGTGTGAGTGTCCTGCGGGAGGTATGAGCACGGTTGTATAACTGTGTCTGGGAGAGAAAACGTTCAGATTAAGAGACTGACAGAGGCAGAGTGTGTATGCCCAAATATGTGTGCATAATATGTGTGTTTTCCCCCAGCGGAGTCGACTCACGTGGCGTCTGTGGTGAGGACTTCAGCAGCCTTGCCGTCTCCCTGGATGGACTCCATGGCAGTGGAGTAAAGGACCCTCTGACCTACAGGTCTCCTCCCGTCCCCGCCTGCCTGGCCTGACTCACCCCCGTCTCTCTGGCTGTGATCGAGGATGTGCACACCCAGCAGCAGGCTGTAGTCCATGATCTTGAAACTCTCCAGCACCTACAGCATGTCAAAAGACAAGACAAATAAGTTTTTACAAGAAATGAAAGACACAGACTTGCTTTGTAAGTAACAGGATATTTCACATTTTCTTTGACCTCTTTAAACACTGAGGACATTATTCTCCCAGACTGGATGCTTCACCTTCAGCTTCCTCACAGTAAATGTAGCGTCATTATGAAATGTTTTGGAAAACACTCCTTTCCTCCTAAAACTCTTTGCCCAAACGCTTCAGCACCACAAAGGCTGATGTTGTAAAAGAAAATCTTTGTTTAAACCAGCTTTGAGCTAAATAAACAAGGTGTTTCTCCACAGTGAGCCAAGTGTTACACATTGACCTGACTGAGGAGCCTTTCGCCCTGTTTCCCAAAGACTCTAACGCTGACTGCCTTAGCCTTTGGGACTACATGTCTCTTTAGTGTTCAAATAAAGCAGCATGGCATGACAAGGGTAGAAAGAGAGGCAGGAGCATGATTTGGAAGTGTGAACAGGGTCACTGCCAGGTAGCCAATCTTATCTTATAACCTGGGAAAATAGTTGCTGGTCTGGCTTAAAGTTTGTTCTGAACATTTAAGTCTTTACAACAGGGCAGCCGAGAAAGAGAGGAGGCATGGGTGGTCAGAGAGGGAGCAGTGTGAGCAATTTACTTCTCCAAATATTTCTATTAAATCCCTCCAAAGAATCAATAATCATCTAACTCTTGATAAATCATCTGTGTATCTTTTTTGTTTTTGAAAAACTGCAAAGAACTAAGAGAAAGTCAGGTTTTAAAAAAATAGCCATAAATAAATAACATTGTGACTAAGCCTGATGAAGGACTTTTCACCACAGCCATGGGCATTCTTGCTTAAAAACCATTAAAAAAAACCACATTCCTAAGCCTAACAGGATTGGAGGCCATAAAAAAAAACTTCTGACATAATCAAAGACAGCTTTGACCCAGAAACCAGAAA
>JAQNCA010000027.1:17417811-17428032 GCA_029783725.1 Acanthurus tractus | reverse complement strand
GGACGGCCATGGACCCACAGGTAGGTCAACACAAACACACTCACACACACACCTACTACCCTGCCATTGAATCTCACTTATGCGAAAAGAATTTTTTACATGTTTGACAGTAAACACAGTCATCTTGCAATGTATGTCTGTGAGCCTGTGTATATGTGTGTTGGCTTCATGTTTTGGCCTTCAATTCATTTCTTTATCTAAGCACAGAATGTCAAACTCTGGAAAGTGATATAAACAAGCACTCATAAATTGATAATTCATTAAAGACTCATTCACAGTTCAGCCAAAAGGAAATACTGCATTTTATTATGTTGATCATGGTGGGAAACCACCCACCATGGGTGCTTATTTTACTAACCCATATGTTTCTGTAAAAACAAACAAAAAAAAACTAATTTATATTTTTAGAGATTTTCTTTAGAAATGGCACCAGGTTGATGTATCCTTTAATATCATTTATGTGAAAAAAGTCTGTAAGTAAAGAAATAAGAAGAATGTCCGTTGTTTTTCTTGTGAGCATTCTAAGAAGGGCTACTGAAGGGTTTGATGAGACCAAGATCCATAGCTTTGACCAGACATGTGCGTGCTACATCAATGGCATCCTGCCTCTTGGGATTGTCTTCTGCCTTGCCAATCACAGTAAGGATTTCAAGCAGCTCACTTTCGATTAGCTTTTTGGCCAACTCGTTGTCATCTGAGTTGAGCATGTTGTAGATAATCACAAGGCCACGGTGCTGTACACTAGGGTCGGTATGGAGACACAATCTCTGCAGGATCTCAAGCCACTGGGTGGTCTGTTGAAAGAGATCAGTAACTATGTCACTGACACTATTCAGTAGTTTTTGTAGATAAAATCAGAAAATGACTCATGTTGAACCCAAATTCATTCTTTATCAGCAGACTCAGGTCCATAAAAATCCAGTTAAATTACAAGACAGATAGGAAAGAATAGGACAGGATATATTAAAAAATAATTCACATAAAAGCACTTAAGCTAGTGCAGCCTGAGTCCAGATGAATAACAAGAATAGCTCATTATGGGGGTTAGAAAGAGCCATAATGATGCTGTTTACCAATTCAAACTCTATAGTTTGAATATTGCTGCTCAAAACATAGAAATGACTCAAATAAAGATTTTTCATTTTCATTTTCATTTCTAGACAGAGAAATGACGCCAAGGATGATTTTTAGTAAACCAGTGTGTATAACTCAGCACTTTTTGATTTCAAGGGGAACTTCAGGATGATCTTGTAACACGAAGCAAAAATATCTTTATTGGCTCTACTGAAATTTTGTCAAGTCTGAGATGTCTCAGACTCATGTACTGATATTATCAACATTATCTAAGCTTTCTCGTAAAAGAGATTTATAGGAGGACCTGGAGTTTGTAAGATAGGAATTAAGTAGGAAAAATAAATACATGTTATTGAGATGCATTACTGGAGGTGCAGCATCCATTGTTGAAGACGAAAGTGCAATACTAAATCATACTGTTAAAGCGCAGCTGTAAAATGCTAAGCAAATTTGCAAATCTTAATCTTAATCTTAGTACCAGTATTGTAGACCTGTGTTTAAACAGGCTACAAACATTCAACTATTTCAACTATTTTATGAATTAATACCAGTACAATGGCAATCTTACAGTAATTTTGATTTTCTGTTTCAGTTTTATCTTGTACCACATATTTTCCCTGCATGGGTAAAGTAAAACTCAACTTGGACCTCAACTATTTTAGTTAAGATATGGACATTGCCAATGCAGTGAGCTGCAGTGCAGTTATCTGTTAAGAGAAAAGTAGTTGTACACAAAACCATGTTGTGTGAGTTAGTAGTTTCAGAAGAAAAGCTAACAAGGGGATTTCCAGGCATTTTTCATTTTGAGACACACATGCTTTCAGAGCAAAGTCTGATGTGACATTCTAATTCATTTTCTACAGTAAACCAAACACTTATGTACATACCACATTGGTCATTTTGGTGCAGAGCTTCTTCTGAACAGCAGTGAGCATGGCCAAAGCTCCACCAGCAGCTATCTGAAGATCATCGTCATCTTCACCACATAGTAGCACCAACAGCTTCAGCCTGTCATTGCCATCCTCCAGAAATCGCTCTTGGACCTGAAACACAGAGTTAAATTTTTTTAAAGCAGCCACACCTATTAGACATATGCTGCACATGTTGATTATGCATCATCTTGTATTATATGAGGCTTTAGTTGCTTGTATCATCTCACCTCTTTACATGTAACAAGGTTGCACATGCATTCAGTGGCAGCCTGTCTGAGCTGGTCATTCTCCTCAAACATGTAGTTCTCAATGTCTGGCAGAGCGACCTCTTTCACAATCTTCACTCTGCAAAACAGATGGAAAGCCAGATTAACCTCTGTGAGCTTCAGTGAAGTCTAGGAAATGATCTATCAAATGTGACCATATTATGTCAAAATGCAAAATATTACTTCAGTTTGTCACTGAAACCAGCAAGGTTGGTAAGGCTTCTCAGAGCTTCATAGTTCTGCATTGCTTCTCTGTCTGTGTGAAGGAGGCGAACTAAAGGACGCACAACCTCATACACCTGTCAGACAGGTAAGACAGAGAATTTTAAAAGGAGTACCATGAGATACATAGACAAATAACAGTTTTAGCTGGAAGAAAGGAGCAAGCAAGATTGATGATTATAGTTGTAAAGTTTTATAGTTGTATAGTTGTAGCACATAGTTAAAGCTAGTTGAGGAAGAATTTGTGGCTTCAGTAAATTTCCATTTCCCTTCCATTCCAATCATATGAAAGGGAAACTCTTTCTTAAAAGCAAAATAGCTGCTGTGTCATGTCTTACCCTCTCACCAGGGAAGGCAATTTCTGGGTTGGAAATAGAGGCAATCTTTGCAAGGGCGTGGCTAGCTTTTATCCTCCCAGCTTCTGTCCCTTCCAGAGCAAGTGGTATCAAAGCCTAAGGGTGGAGTCAGAACAGCAACATCCATTTTGTCCAGCTAGTGCTAATATCTATTGTTAATGCTAATATCTATTGAAGTTTCATTTTACTTTCATAATTCAAGTAAGTGTTAAGGATTCACTTGTATTTTTTTGTCCGAAGCTTTCACTCACCTTTCCTCCACCTTGGGCCACAATAGTACCACGATCTCTGGGATCCTCTGACAAAGCCAAGAAAACCCTGAGGATTAAAAAATCATAAGTTTCTAAAGACTATTGCAGTTTTTGAGGAGGAATTAGCATGAAATTTGGTGTGCTGATTTGTGTTTTATCTTGCATACCCTCCTCTTTGTAATTGTACATTCGAAAGTAAATTTAGGTCATTCTCTTTGAGGTGACAAAATTGGAATGGCGTGGTGGAAACTGAAAAAGAATTTTTTTTCAAATCAGCTAAGCTTTAATCGAGCTGACATCTCTATAATATTTGCAATGGTGCTTTTGTGATGAGTCAGATGTTTTTGGTGACACATAGCAATGTTACTCTTTGATGACACTTTGATGACACATAGCAATGTTACATTAAGACTTTGCCATGAGATGTTTCTGCACCGACCTTGCTAGCATTTCCTTGGTCTGGTCAGTCAGTATTGAGTTGTCGGCTTTGACCATGACAGCAAGTGCTGATATGACTCCAGCCTTCAGCAGCCTTTTTACCCTCTTCTCGATAAAGTCCTTCTTGTCCTGAGAAAAGCAAATATACAGGGTATGTATGTGCATGCATACAATATGTGTAACAACCTCTGCTTTCCCTCCATCAATTACATATTGTTGTTGTTTACATTGTTTATTCATTTTTGACATATTGCTGAGAAAATAGTTCAGTGACTTTTCACTCCTCTTTTACCTTAGGGTGCTGCTCAGGCACATGTTGCTTTGAGAATTTAGCGAGTTGAACCAACTCAGGTATGATTTCTTTCTTGTCATAGCAGTTGGTGCAGTTTACCAGGGCACAAGCTACTGCATACAGGATTGTCTTATCCTTTGACTGTGAACACAAAAAAAGAGAAAGGTTATTTCTAATGTGTAACAAGTTTTACATATGTTTCTTTATGTCTATTATCTTCATACCTTGGCCAGCTCAAACATGGCTTTCATAGCAAGTTCATCTTCAACAAAGTCATCTTTCACGTCAGCATCATTAGTCAGATATGCAAGACCTTCAATAGCCCAGTTTCTTGTTTTGGTATCAATCTGTGGATTACAAAGCCACCTAGAAGATTTTGAAAAAAGGACATTTTATATTTAGTGTTTATGTAAGGTGGTAGGAATGTGAGGTGCAACAACATTCTCCAAGTGGATACTTAAATCCATACTAAATTTTGCATCAAAATAAGATAACTCATTAGGTGTTTTGAATATATTGCAGATATACTGACATAAGTATTCGTGCCCTCTCAGATTTTCATTCATCCTTATGGGTAATAATCAACTAGATTATTTATCAATCTCTGTGTGAGTCTGTGTGTGAGTACTTACTTTCTGCATTGTTTGGCCAGCTTCTCTGTGGAACCCTCAGCAAACTGCCTTAAACTGTAATCATCACCTCCAGCTGAACCCAGTTTACAGAGACCCTGGAGAGGACAATAACGTGAATGTGCAAAGAAAATACACACAAGGATAGAATCAATAAATTGTATATTTTAATGTAGCATCTTTCTATTCATGTACCCAAATGAACAACAGAACTTTTGTTAATCCTGTATAGCTCAGCAACAGCAGCTTCTCATTTTGTGTTTACTCTCCTGTGCTATCGTCTATTGTACGTTAATTAAACAGACTTTCTTCCTTATGTGTCATATATTGTGCATGTGGTGTGGTCAGAACTTGCTGAATAAGAACTCTGTGCTCAGCACACTCACCACTAAGGCACGTATTTTAATCCTCTCATTCTTAGTTTTCTTGTAGATGTCCTTGAGCAGTGATACCCCGTTGGTTATGATGAAGCTGGCTCGGCTCATCTTTGTGGAAGAATGAATCAGAGCCTCCACAGCAACCATCTGGTCCACCTCACGCTCAGAACCACACAGTGCTACCATCATCTCCATTATGCCTTGATGTCCAACCAGAGAATTACCAATATCAAATGGACCCTGAAGCAGCCCTGAGATTGTGTTGATAGCATGAATGGTCTTGTCCATATCATTGGGGTCAATCTTGGATCTGTGGAAAAGAAAGAAAAGAAAAGGGGAAGAAAAAAACATAAGAGATTTTGTAAGTTATGTTTGCTTGATCTTCAACACTCGGCCACAACGCTGGTTGTGTTCTTTATTCTATGGACGTACTTAACGTAATCATTGCAAATGTCCCTAAAGTTGTCTCTCTCAGGGTCACATTTGAGGTCTTCATAGAGCTTGTTGAGGAGCACGCTTGCGATCAGCTGTGTGTTTTCTGTCAAGGGCAGTTGGTCTGGCAGTTCAGGAACTTGGCCACACACCTTGAGGATCTTCTTAAGACCTGAGGAGCAAACACATACATGCATATGTAGATATCACATGTAAGGGAGTCTGGGATGCTGGGAAGGACTGTAGATCAAACCAAATGGGTGACTGGATGTGGCTGTCTGGCTCACCATGGTCAATAGTGAAGAGGGTCTTGGAGTGGTCTTGTTCTTTCTTTTCTTTGCGAGGTACATTCTTGCTTAGAAGATTTAGTGCCTGATCTCTGCCATGGCCAGACACCTTCTTACTTGCAACCATCTCCAGCAGAGAGAGAAGAATGGTTTTCAGGTCTTTGGATGCATCTGCAGAGAAACATCATCATTAAAGACTTTATGACTCAGTAAAAAAGAAAATTGCAAGTGTCAGAATTACTACAAAATGCTAACAGTTGCAATGACCATTTTCTTTTTGTCTTGTGTGTTACAAATAGGGTTATTTTAAAGCTCAAAATCAAATCATTAGTAAGTGTCCAAAACAACATCTACTTTTTTAATATTCTTGTCTCACCCAAAACCAAGGCCTCTTCTTTTCCATATTCCCTTTTGTCTCCTCCAGTGAGGGAGTCATTGATGCACTGAAACAGGTTGCAGGTTGCCAGTGCGATTTCCTCATTGTCAACAGCCATTATGCTGCACATCTTGTCAATGCCCACCATGTGAACGATAGCCATGGCCTATTTAGGGGAAGTAAAACAGAATCCACATTAAAATTATTTTGTCTAAAATATTAGATGCAAATAATATAATTTTTTTGTGATGAAATGTTTGCAGAGATTAATCTTTGACAGTTTGTTGTGTTAGGAAATAGGTAACACAGTTGACATAATCTTTGTCTGGATTGCTTTGAACTCATTTTATTTGTCTTGGCTCATAGACTGTGAGTATGCTCACCCTAGCTTTATGTCCTGTGCACATTCCTGACAAAGTACGAATAGCAGCCAGGATCATCTCTGGTTTGCCTGTCTCTATCATGTTCAGCAGCAGAGGCACTCCATTATTCTGGAAGATTCTCTCTGCTCCAGCATCCTCTCTGGACAGCACAATCAGGTTGTTGGCAGCCTAGATATTCAATTTTTTTAAAAAAACAGCGGAAGTGAAACCACAATGACGTACATCCATACACTAACACACAGTAAAAACGGGAAGATCAGAACAAACATACCTTTTCTTTCTTATCTTTTTCCATTTCATCATCAAGGAGAATGTCAAACATGTTTTGTACCCTTGAATCTGTGGAAAATGTTGTCTTGAGCTGTGGATAATCAAAATAAAACTTTTATCTTTTATACTAACATGTCCTTATCAAAGAGGAACATTTTGTTTATGGTTCAGTTTACATCCATCTGACAATTTTCCTTCCTACCAAAATGATTTACTACTAATGCCACAATTGAAGAACAACTAATTATAGTTTTAAGTTAAAACTCTGTCTTTCATACTTGCAGCAATACAGACTTATTGATGTGGAATGTACAGATTTAAAGAAATGTGTGTACTCTTACACTTGCCTGTACGAACCTTAGTGTTTGAGTGTCATGTTATGTTCTGTTCTGTGCTGACCTTTGCCTGAATCTCTGCTCCAAGCCTTCGTAGAGTCTCCAAGAAGGTCTTGTTCTTTGGTTCAATGGTGGCACATCTCTGCACATCCTTAAAAGCCATATCTAGTTTTCCTAGCTTCTCCAGAGCCTGGCATCGCCGATACAAGGCTTTAATATCTGCTGCATCCACATCAATTGCTATATGAAAGAGAGACAGAGTTGCAGTGAGCTTGTGGCCTTCAGCCAAAGTAAATATTTTTTAGGGGTTTTACTGGCAATGCTGCCAATGTTTGGTTTGATTTTGTCTTTGGTGTTGGTCACTTTGTTGTATTTATTACTTTACCTTTAGATGCATCTGATGCTGCATTGGTATAGTTTTCCTGTAAACAAAACAACAAAAAAACAAAAGAGAATCATCTGAATAGCAGTTTCAATTTGCTAAAGAAATTGCACATACAACCTATTATTGTGTGTTTGCTTTAGTACTACTTTACCAAAATGCTTACCTTTTTCAGGTAACATGCAGACCTGTTCCTGTGAATGACAGCAAGCACTTTTTTGTCCTTGCACACCTTGATGGCATTAGTGTAGCACTCAATAGCTTTGTCAATATCTCCTGCCTGGAAGTGTTTGTTTCCCTCATCTTTTAACTGGACTGGGTCTCCCATCTGGTATAAAGAGAGATAGTCAGTATCTCCAAACCATATTACTGTGTGTTTTTCATGTAAAAATCTCACTTCATGTGTGTCTTCACGTGTCTGATGTATGATGAATATACATGTCGTGACTATACTGTAACATGTCCATCAAAGCTTCATGTCAGATTACATAAAAAGATTACAGGACACAAAAAAATTGCTAAAGATTTACAACAAAACATGCCGAAAAGCTTTTCATTGCTATGTCATTTTAAAGGCAAAGAGCATTGCATGTCGAAAAGAAGTACAGAAGCAGTGAATTCTCTATAGCTCTACACTACTGGTCTTTATGTCACTGTCATTCTAGAGAAATGTAGAATAATTAAAAAATTGTGATACTATTTAAAGATACTGTAGTATTAGAAATGTTTTATTTCCTACCACTGCTGCAAATTAGTGTCCTGTGTGTGTCCTGTAGCAAATGGCCATGCACATGTTATCTCTAACTTTAAATGGCCTCCCATCAGGCCTTATTTGGGCATGGTCTTGTACCCCAGCTTTGCAACAAATGGCCCTTTCCAATGAATGGACAATATCTCCTCCTGCTCTTCTGATCGGAAACCTGTGTCTTAATCCTTTGTACCCTCTACCTTTATGTCACTCAAGTAAAAAGTATATCTAAAATGAAATACAGTACCTTTAGGTTTCTTTGCTGTGTGGCACACTCTGCGCAGATGCTCTTGGCCTCCTGTCTCTACTGTTTGTTACAAACTTTTTCAGTCTTATGTAAGCTTCCCCCACCAACCCCTCAATTTATATTTATAGTGGATCTTGAGGGGGGGGCAGAGCCAAGGTGGACCATACATCACAGAGAGGGGTTCACTCCAAGCACATCAAAACCATAAAGAACAACTTGGAAGGCCATTAAAAATCATGATTTCTTGTATTTCTTCAAAGAACCTACAAATGTTTTTGAGGTCTTCTAGGTGTTATGAATAAAAACCTTTTTCTTGTTTAATAAATTCTGTCAGACAGCTCCCCCTCAAAGATGGTCTGCCCCTGATAAGGTCTATTTAGGGGACAGACAGCTGAGAACTCACCAGCAAATGCTTGATGCCAAAGTGGCAGGAGGGGGGTGTAAAAGACTGCATGTGTATGGAGATAGTGAAGGGGTGGGGAGTGACAGCTGTGGGACCACAGAGAAGCCCGGTACCTTCTGGAAAGAGATTTATCTCGAACCTCTTGAGTTGAAGTTGATGGGTAGGGTTAGGGTCAGGGGTTGGAGAATGCATTATATCAAGAAGGTTCCTAATGAGTAGACTACACAAGTGTGTGTGTGTATATATATATATATATATATATATATACATGTTTGTGGTTTTTGTTTGTGTGTCAAATAGAAAATAATACAAAGGTACATAATACTATTGAACTATTGAACTAGTGACAGAGTGCAATCAGGTCATCTCGGTTGAGAGGTTTTTCTTACTATGCCAGTCATTGCATACAGTCTTTGAATTTTCTGATGAAAACAATTGGACAGGTGTTGCTTGAACTGGATCATAAAAGATCATAAAACTAATACACTGTATTGTTTTGTTTACCGTCACATGCAGACATAGGTGTTACACTAAACAGGGAAAGAGCCTTGATGCCACCAGGTGGCTTAAAAAATCTATTGCAGAAAAGTTGTTTTCACTTATGAATTATGAGCTCCAAACAGTTTCAGCAATAGTAATATCATATTGCACTCTCTTTTTTCAAGTGAAATTACTGCTTTTTTGTTTGTTTCTTTTTTATCGAGTTGACAACACAAACAGGGCTCTTCCTGTTTGTGTTGTCAGAGGTGGGCAGAGGTGCCACAGACAGAGAGAACAAGAAACCCAGAGACAGAGTGGACAGGTACTCAAGACCACATGACTGTGGTGCCAAATCTGCTGCTGTTTATTGGTATGTTGATATACTGTTAACAAATGCAAACTACACCCAACTTCCTCTTACTTTTGTTTATGTCATAAATTCTCTTATTTGTTTTATGTTATATCGGTTTTATAAATGTATTTTTAGATGCACAGATTATGTTTGTGTATGGTTCAATCTAGAGAGGAAGAGAGGAGGATGTAGCAAACAAGCCAGACAGAGAGTTTAAGCATGAGGAACAGTAACTAAACAGAAAATGGCAGCCTCTGCCTAAGTTAGCGTATTTTATTATACAGTCTATTTATTTTAAACAATTGGGTCAAATTCACCAAAATTCCACCACAAATTTGATCAAATTCAGAAGTTCATAAACTTGTTAATACTATGTCCCGTCAAAACAATTAAACTCAGCAGAATTTGCGATGTAGGACAGCTGTGAGATGTCTAACATCAGGTAGCCTATCCATGTAGACCACAGGTCTACCTACAATAATATGTAGGCCTTACTCCAAACAAGAACCAGATAAAACGTAAAGACCCAATTTGGATTTATGTTACGAAACGTATCACCACCTCATCCATACTTTATCTCAAGCAAGGAATCGAGTCAATGTCAATACTACCTTATTTTATTTTGAATATCCCAGACCGGAAGTACTTTGCTATTCTTGGCAGCGACGTTATGCTAGCTCATTCCCTGC
>JAQNCA010000027.1:17354849-17368355 GCA_029783725.1 Acanthurus tractus | reverse complement strand
CTCATTTGTGTGTGTGTGTGTGTGTGTGTGTGTGTGTGTGTGTGTGTGTGTTTCTGTCTATAGGAGTGTATGAGCGTATGAAAGTGGACCAGCGTAAGTTTGGTAAATCTTCATGGACAGCGGCGGTGGAGCGCATGGAGAGACTCCGCTACTCTGTTGCTAAGGAAACTCTGCAGCTTCAAAGAGCCAGGGAGATCTGTTTGGACCAGAGGAAACACTCTCTTCGAGAAGAGGTGTGGTGATAACCATCAATACCATATGACAAACACATGAACTAACACAAACTCTCTTCCACATGCAGTTGTTGTGTGACCTTGTTTTTTGTCCCATCCCCTCAGATGCAGAGTCTGTGTAGCAGTGAGGATGCCATGGTCCTCTTAGACCACATGGAGACACAGTACTATGAGCTCCAGCTCCAACTGTATGACATACAGGCTGAGATACTACAGTGTGAAGAGCTGCTCCTCACTGCTCAACTTGACAGCATTCGCAGACAGATGACAGGTATTTTGGCTGAATTTTTTTCCTACTTATGGACAAATTTTGCCTCTAGGATAGCACCAACAAAACACTGCATTTTGCAATTTGCTACACCACATTACTCATACATAAGTTCTGTAATCCCTGTTAAAATACGTGAAAGATCTCTACCTTTTTTGTCCACCCAAGTCTCCACATTTATCTACATGTGTTTTCAGAGCGTCAGGATGAGGTGGTGTACTATGACACCTTTGAAAGTGCAGATGATATTACAGAGGATGATGCAGCAGAGAAGGAAGAACTGCGGAGACTTCGGGTCAGCACCCGTCAGCTGGAGGCAAGACGGGGGCGCATCACTGCCAAGCGCTCTTATCTGAGGAACAAGAGGGTGTGTACAAACACTTCTGTTTTCATGAAGTTATCTTAGATTCTGCATACTAGAGGAGCATTGTCAGTATGGTAAACTGGTTGTTTATTGTGTACATCATTTTACTAAATCTTGTATTACAAGCAGAGGTGACGTTGCTGAAAATGTGTCCATTTTAGCCCTTTTCCTATACGAGAGGCATACAATATTTCATCAAAAATGGCTTAAACAATGCATTTCAGTCACTCTTTCATGTAGGTTGCCTCTTTTCCTGCTTTTGCTGATGATTGTATAGTTTTTATTATGACCGCATTTGTAACCAACTGTAGTTATATGTAATAATAATGGATTTTGCCATGTGATTATACAAAATGTAGAAACAAAACTACCTGTTATCTTTAATGCCCCATAACTATTAAAGGCACTTTGCAGTGGATTTTTGTAAATTATTGCATGTTCAATAAAATAATATATATATGTGATATGACACTGATTTACTAGGTTTTATTGCAGCAGTTGTCAAAATGTTGGCAGTATGCATGATGCTGTGTGGTGATGTCTTATTTTTCTTGACTTCCTCGCAGGAGATCTGTGTATCCAACCATGCTCAGAAACAGCAGAAACATCAAGCCATCCACAAGGACTCCTTCTCCCACAAGGCTTTACAGGTAGATGATTGTTTTATAATGATGTGACTGTATACCTGTAAAGCATTGTCAGTAACCCTCACCTCCTTTAAACCTCTTACTTTTTTAAGCTAAAAAATGAGGAAGAGGAAGATGAGGATAGAAAGAGCAGCAGAGTTAGTCAGGAGAGACAGAAAACCCTGGACAGACTTCGCACTTTTAAGCAGGTATGTGTCCCCTTATATATGCAAATATCTCATGTTGTCAATCATTTTCTTGACTGATTGACGTTCTGTCTCTCTGTGTTTCTCCAGCGGTACCCAGGACAGGTGATTCTGAAATCCACTCGACTTCGTGTGTCTCATGCAAGGAGAAGAGACCGTGGAAGGAGCATGGAAGTGAGTGAGAGGGAGGAACGTGTTGACTCTTTTTGTGTCCAGACACAAGGCCAGCCGCTGTGTCTCAGTACCAGTGTGCAGACGGACCCCAGTCCGAGCTCCACACTCACCACTCAGCCTGTCACGGCCCTCACAGCCTCCCTTCCTCCGCTGCCTGTGCCCAGTCCTGCAGATTCCTCCTGCTCTCCCTGCTCTCTGTCGTCACTACTGGCATCCCCCATTTCCCCTCCTCCCCCTCCTCCCCCTCCACCTCCTTTGCCAACAAAGGAGGAGTTGTCGCCTTCTGGAAGCCCAGGTCGGCATGGTCAGAAAGGTGATGGGAAGACTGCAGCAGAGGACCTTCCACTCTCTCCACTTGGTCCATTTATTCCGCGCTTTTTTGACAGCAGCCAACTAGTGAGCGCCCGGAAAAAGCTGAGGAAGATTCCAGAGTTTGACTCCCACAGCAGAAGAGGTACTGGAACCCTTTTAGTACCATGGTAGGCTCTATTAGAGAAGCTGTTTACCTCAGCCAATTACACTCTGTCTTCCTCTTCTCTTCCTGTATGCAGTGAGTTCACCGATGGACGAGGTGCTGGCCTCTCTGAAGAGAGGCAGCTTCCACCTGAGAAAGGTTGACCAACGGTCACTGCTTCCTGCCAAGGGTGATGAAGACCCCAACAGCATCCTGGTTCAGATCCGAAAGGGAGTCAAACTGAGGCGTGTCCCAAGAAAAGAGAGGAAGGATAAGGGAGAGCTCCCAGTCTCCACCGACCCCCTGACCAGGAGCATCCACGAGGCGCTGCGCCGCATCAAGGAAGCTTCACCAGAGTCCGACTCAGATGACGACGGGCTGGCTGGCCCTGAGTGGGAAAGCTAGGATTCAAGGCTCTGAAGCAACACACAGATGCCTGTACCCTCTGGCACTGCACACCCTGTACTGTAATGCACTGTAAAGTGCTGCGGCGTACCATACAAACACATGCATTTGCACACAGTTACTCCTCATTCTCACTCAAGCACACACAGCACAGTCACACATGTATCTAATGATTATGCCAGAGCCTGAATCATAACGAATACCACCTACTTACCAAATGCTCAAAAGGTCTATGGTCAACCTGTTCATTTGTTTTTCATAATACATTTCACCATCACAGAGGATGTTATTTGTGTTTTTATTTCTACTTCATGTTACTGTGGTTTTTATTCCTGTTCTGTAATCAGCTTGTATTGCTGCCATGTTTGTTTTTAAATATGTTTCAGTCAAGCTTTTGAAGAGCTCTGCACTGGCTGTTTGTGGGTGCATTAACATTCAGAAACAGCATGTAACACATTTTACACCAGCACACTGCACTGATACAGCAAGCTGTTAGTGCTGAGAGGTGTGTAATTTTTTTTTTTTCCAATCGCCCAAAGCATTAGTTATAAGAAACTGTAACTGTAATATAAATATGTAATGTGTATGGTTGATGATTCAGGGTCATGTGGGAAACTTAAAAGCAAACAGAAGATCCCACTTAGATTTGAAAGGGATTTACAATCCATACTGTAAATCATTAAACCATCATACATCACCTCTGCTGTTTTACTTAACCACTTAACCATGACTGAGCCACATAATGCTGCACAGCTTGTTTTTTTATTAATTTCACATTTGCCGTTTGGATGTTGTAGTGTCAAACAGTGTACCGACCAATGCTTGTTTTATTTAACACTACATGAAGATAGCAAATCGTGTGGTCGGTCACACCAGATTCATGCCCCTCCCCCACTCTTGCCCTCTTGTGGTGTGGAGGAATATGTAATCGACCCATCTGTTCGACTGCAGCATATGGCCAGGCTGGTGGGAGATATGAAGAGTCACAAAAAGTTTTGTATTTGATGACACATCTCAACAAAATCTCTGAACAGAGGCAGGTCACTTGGAGTTGGAGATGATAAGATGAAGGTTATTGACAGAACTGCACTTTCTTTAGCGAGGTGGAGGTCATGTTTAGTGTCAGCACTCTTTGCAAAGTGTGGGCAGATTTGTTTGGTGATTCCCAAACTTGGTGATGTGGATTAGTCACAGCAGAGCTGTGAAACCAGTTGCGCTTGTTCAAATGATGGATGATTTGTGGGAGGCTAGATTCTCTCAGAGCAGTAGGGAGTAACTGTGGGCTATGGCACAGGCGTTCGTGATTGATGTGGTTTTCTTCTGCCATCTTACTCACTTTCTCCCCACTCTTTTATTGCATCTTTTCTAATTTGTTTCTCAGTTCTCAGTAAGTAGGGGCACACAGTAGGAGGTCTGTTACACAGTGTAGGAAGTGAATACACGCTCATGCACACAGGGACACGTTCATAGAACTTACAGCAAACATGTGCAGAAAAACTTAAGTGGCATAGTAAGTCCACACCCACGACTCCTTAGTTCTTTTTTTTTCCAGAAACAATTTGAGCACTTTCACGATACAGTTTCTGAATAACTTTATCTGTACAGTAATAACTTTTTGTTTGGTTTTAAATCATTATCTGCTATCTTTTATAGAGTATGATGTTTAAAAGCACTGAACAACATGTGGAATCGGACCTAAAGAAGTATGATGGAAGGACAGTATGAGAGCACCAGGGGGATGCTTAGTAGCACAAGAAATTCATGCAACATATATGTTTACATGAAACAAAAAAGACGCGTATTCACAAACTAAGCTCTGAAACTGGAACAGCCTTGGCATGCACTGTCCTAAACAGCTTTGATGCAAAGATTTGTGCTTTTTCTCTTGTTTCTGTGTTAAGAGCCATTTGTGAATTAATCTTAAAGCAGACACCAATGTAGAAAGAACCAGCATGGAAGTATATGTCACATTATACAGCTTGAAAATAGATCAGTGCTGAAGAGAGTTTATTATTTTAATGGCAGAACAAACCTGAGGCACTTTTACATGTCTTCAATCACTTTCAGCACAATGTTCTTCCATGTTACCCTCATCTTGTAGCAAGAGACAGACATCAAAAACTGACCTGACTCTTAACTCAAACCTGACGCAGACCTTACCTGACTCAGTGTCACGAAAACTGACCAGGGACGAGTTTCCCAAAAGATGCAAGTGCTAAGGTAAAACAATGACCAACAATGTGCTCAATACTTTTGGGAAACGAGGCTGATTTGCCATGAATCCACTATCTATCACCTGACTGATCCTAGAAAAACACTGTTACATGTTTTACACTGATCTCATATAAATAACCTCAAGTCAGCTTGTTTGTCAGCTAACTGTTATTTTTCATTGCTTTTTGTTGGTTTGTTTATATCCCATTTTCCAAAGCATTTCCAGCCAAATCATTTTGTGATGTGTTTGCTTATGAACATTTCCGAAGTAACTTGTTATCTAAACAGGCTGACTATAAGACCAGCTGTCTGAATAAGCTGGTCAGTCACTCAAGAAGTGCAATATCAATATAGAGAAAAACAAAAAAGGGATGAAATGGGTGATAATGAACTCAGATTAATTGCCTAAAACAAAAGACTTACTAAATGTTGCAGTTGTTTTTACACATTCGTGTATAGACAAACTGTTCCAACAATACCTTATGCCTATAGTCCTACCATTGTCATTTATTCGAACCTTTTTTTATTTACAATCCTGCCCCTTCATTTGAATAAAACCTTGTAAAGCAAATTCTGAGATTGTCTGTTTTACTGTTGAATAATTTAGGTAATTATATGTTTTGAAGAAAAAAAAATGACAAAAGAAATTCCCACACACTGAATTCTGTTGTCACTGTATTTGAATATAAAACAGCATTTCTCAGTTCACAGAGGTGTGTTCTCAGCCTATTAGGGCTGTCTTTGTCTGAATTCAACAAAGATTTGAGTTTGGCTAAAGCACCAACTGGTGTGTCTCCTGATCTTTTCTCACCAGCATTTGGTAAATCCTTTCACCTGCAAACACCCAAGTCTCACCAGTCTATGAACACCATTAGCCTGAGGTACCTCTTTAATATTATGAGTTCAAAATTACTTTAAATAGTCAAAAATATTGCCAGTCTTTTCATACCTCTAAATACAATAATAATACCTACATTTAAATACCATAAGTTACAAAACAGGAGAATGAAAAGCTTCTTATCCACTACTGTACAAAGGCATTCATTAACAATAGCATTAATATCAGTGTATTCCATCTCTGTCTGACCATCCAAGTTAATCCAGAGAAACAAAAAATGGGTAACTTTTCCCTTTACATGGGTCTTATTCCAGTGTATTAACCTGTGACTAACTAGCTACATTATATTGAAGTACATAATTCTTCTGTTTTACTATTTAATGCAAATCCCTTATACTCTATAATGCATTTACAGTGTAATAACAGTGCAAATAGGGTGCTCAGTTGTGGGATAAGCATCATTTCATGTGATAATAACCTTTTAGAAATCTGTGATTTTGTAAAAAGGAATTTTTAAGATGTAGATTTTTTTCCGTATATTAGTTGCTTTATAAGTGCATGTTTTGGTAGGGGGGGTTAACACTTCATGTTTTTATTGTGTTGTTGCAAATTTTAAATATATATTGAAGAGGTTTTCATTGTTTACCACAATTTGCATACTCTATTCTAACTATGCAAAACCTTTTCTTGGGTTAATACACAACAATAAGCCACTGTAAGGTGTTACTGCATTTGAGTTATCCATCCATTCATTTACAATACCATCATGAGTAGAAAGTTGTTGTATACAGTTATACTATTGTTTCATTAGTGTTATATCCTGTGTAAAAAAGAATAGAAACTGAGTACAGTTCTGTATTCACCCATGAGGAGTGAAAATCTGTGGCCAGCTTCACTGAGGATGGAGAGTTACGAACATGACACTCTATAAGCCCTTCACAATGCACTACTTCATTCAGACAAGGCTGCCACACAGGTTCATGGTCAACAGTAGTACGCTTTCTGTTGGACGGGGGGGGGATCAGCTGAAGTTGCATTTGACCTATCTGCATGAGTCCACTGAGTTAAGTACCTGATACTGATAGAGTTAGATAGAGGTTTCATGTGGAGCCTGTCTGGTATTGCTCAGTGTGTGTGAGTGTGGGTGTTTGTGTTTGTGTGTGTGTGTGTGTGAGTGCGTTTGTAGGCCTGGATGTCTGAAAACAGGGTCTTCTTCACACAGCGCAGAACACACTCGCATATTATATACAAACATGTGTCCCAAATATGTGCTTTGAAGGCACATGCTATGTCGGATGTCAGGCCTTGTTCAGGAAAACACATCACACTGAGTTTGGCAGGAAGACAGGTCAGTTGTCTGTGACTGTGGAAGCAGTCTGGATACAGGAATTCTCATTTCAGATCTAACATAGGCACATGCCCGCTAAAATTTCTGTGTGGCACGAACAATTCCTCTGGAAGATTCAATGCACATCTATCATTTAGGATTTTTAAACAGGTTGTGGATATATAGCAGTCATTAATTTCCGCTGGAGAACTAAAGCAACCTTCATGTTCCCAGCAGCCATGCGTGTCCAGGCCGGGGAGCAGCACTGATGTCAACCCAGGCCGATTGGTAAGACTGACTAGTTTGTCGAGAGATGTCCTTTTTTTCTTTATTTCCAGTAACACTCCGTTGGCAGCCCAAGCTCAAACATGGAACTGTGTTCCTGTGTTCAGCACTTCTCTGTACAGTAAGTCACTTTGGATCAAAGCATCCGCTAGATAGAGGACAATATTTTGGGGGGATTTGGCAGCTTTGGCGCAGTTCTCTGAGTCTTAACAGCAATTATTTCCACATGACTTTCAGCATTCCCCTTGAGGGGGGCAGTTAGACAGGAAGAGAAGGGGTGTGTGATGTTGTGATGCTGCAAGCAGTGCTGCAGCTTTCCCAGTCAAACAGCAGATGGCACTGAGGCACAGTTCTCAAGTTAACTTTTTGTGAGTGTGTGCGTGCGTGTGTGTGAGTGTGAGTAGGTGGGTGAGTGGGTGGGTTAAATAGTGCAGTTGCAATGTGCCATGACAGGCATTTCTACAACCAGAGAGATCAACTCAACCGAGGTTAAGCCTACACCAGCCATTCAGAAGGCAAGATGAGGTAGTCCCTGTGTTGTTCTGAACTACAGGAGTTCCTGCGGTTAGTTAGAGCTTGATGCCTACAAGGTAAAAATGGGAATTTAGCTGCCCTTTTGGAGCAAAATCAGAATCAGGGCAGTGTAGTGTCTTGGTTTTATGCATGGCAGATGTAGGGGCATGGAGGGTAGGAGTGGTGTGCGTGAGTTGTGGTTGTCAGGGTGTAAATTATCATATGGCTCTGTCTGTAAGGATTAGGCAGCTCCGTCTCTAGCTGGCCTCCTCTATGAGCCGAGCCAAGGTGTCTCTGAGCTCAGTCAGCTCAAAGATCTTGCCGTCCAGCAGCTCCAGCAGCGTCCGCAGGCTCTTCCTGAAATTCTCTTGTTCTTCCTGGTTCTCCTCCAGCCGCTGCTCAGCCCCCGCCAGCTGCTCCTCCAGCACCCGACTGCGCAGCTCTGTCTCCTGGAGAGGGACATACAGGGTTTGTATCATTAGAAAGGTAAATAAACACAAAGGAAACACTTGTATGTTGGGGAACAATTTTATGCATAACACCTGTTTATGCTCACCTCAAGTTTCTGAGTTAGGGTGTCTTTCTGCTCCATCAGGTCATTCATGTTTTCCAATTCCTCTTTCAACTTTTCCATTTCCTGGGGAGCATACAAATACATTTAAAATCTAAATAGCATCAGTGTAGGATGTTGCTGCATTAGCTATTACATTGCAGCACAGTTACTCTACCCTGTCACAAGAGCACTTACCTCTTCTTTATCCCTTAGGGTAGTCTCCAGTTCCTCTATGGTTTGGTTGAGTTCAGTCTTCTGAGATTTGATCACAGGGGTTTGGTTGCTCTGGCACTCAAGCTCTGTCACCTAAAAGAATAATACAACTGATTAAAATTTAGCTCCATGGAGAAAAACTGGCCCAACCGAATCCCAATCTGTTTCCTTTCCAGCCCCATTCTTCTTTACTCTCCCTCATGCCAGAACTCATGTCTCCTCTCTGTTATTTCTGCCACCCTCTCATCTTAACTTCACAGCATCCCGTCCAAATGATCACTCCTATTTGATTTGAATGAATTAATCACACATGAAAACAAGCATTTCTGTGCCCCATCCCTCACCCGTTTGTGTAGTCTCTCGGCCTCCTCCTGGTAGGCTGCCAGTTGTTGTTTCCACTGTTTGACGTTGGCCGTGGACTCCAGCAGAGCTGCCGTTAGCTTGGCATTGTTCCCTTTTAGTGCCTCCAGCTCAGCCTCCCAGTGTTTTGTCATGGCAGGGCTGCAGACCACAGGGACATACAAACTGTCAAATTACCATAACAGTGACATAAGAAATGTGTTTTGTCATTATGTTACGGATGTAAGATGTGTATATCTGAAAAATGGATGGTGTCTGATAAAAATAGAAAAAAATTTGGCTGTGAGTTTGAAGAAACTACTATTGTTTATAAGCATCCATTTATCCATCCATCCATCTGTTTTGAGTCCATTTTGGTTGGTTAACATCTCTTTGTGGTGGTTTAGTGGCTCTCTGTCATCCTATTAAGTTTTCAGGACATTTTGAGCCATTTAGCAATCCTTCCAGTTCCATTGCAATTAGTCAATTTTCCTTTAATGTAGAAGTTCAAGCTTCTGATCTTAAATCACTTAGAGAATTTCAACAACAAAAAAAAGGGTTAGAAATTTTTCTGAAAATTTGGACAGTCGGTTGCCAACTTGAACCAAAAAAAGCAGGTTTTCCTGCAAAATCAAAGTGGGTGTTTCAAATGCGACAGGTTGTTATGCATCGTACCCTTTGTGGATGACAACTCAATTATTACAAAGGTTCAGTGACTCAGAACTGTTAGTATATCCATAGTACCAGGGTTCAAATAATTCTGAATGTAACTGGTTTGAACGGTGAACCAGACGGTAAAACAGTCTTTGTGATCATTTTAAGTCTCTTTGTGGTCTTTTTTGAGTTCCTTTGAATGAAACTGTGCCCTGGCCTTGTCCAGTGGACTCATTCAGTAAACCAAGCATGCATCCATCCACCATAGTCTCAAATCTGAAAGCTGATGAAGGCTGCAGCGGGCACTCAACCTGAAGGCTGGCATTCCCTGACTAGTAGCTGTGAAAGCAGCCGTCTGCCACATGAGTTGTAATCTGAGATTATATCCTCAGACTGGCCAGAGCCTAATCTCGTCCAGCTACTCACAGACGAGAAGATGAGATGAGAGATAAGAGAGACCTGATTGAATGTGATTGAATTTCATGATGGAGGGGCATGTGTGGGAGAAAAGACTGATGAAAAAAGTAATTGCCTTTGGGATGGACAGTCAATAGTTCAGAGCTAAAGTGTAATATTAGATCTATGTATAAACTCATTTTTCTGGAGGGGAAAATGCTTCCGCTGTACATCTCCCCTGTTAGCTATGAGCACTGCAGGCATTCTCTCAAGGTTTCATAATGCCCACTCCCTGTCTCTCACATAACGTCTGCCTTGGATGGGAAAATGTATGAGAGACCTGAACGTTGTCGAGTACCAGCATCAAGTCAAGTTCCTTTGAAAAGGAGCTCCTACTCCCACGCTCTTCACAGTAATTCCTCACAGCGTTGGAAACACACACACAGAGAAGCACAAAAGGAGCTTAGCTCGCTCAAGGAGTGAAAAGTGTCTGTGTATGACCCATAACAATGTTGTTTTCAGTTTTGTTCCGCCCCCTCACTGACACACACATACCTATACAGTAAATGCTCACACACTGCAGCAGTACTTCACTATGTCATAACACCCACTCTGTGGAGTGTAAAAGAAACAAAGCCCAGATCTAATTCACTAAGAACTCCCACGACGCCTTCGGTTCTTACACAACAACCACCCCCTCCGTGAGTACAAGTGTGTCTGCGTGTGTGACGCATAGGAGGGAGATGACACCTCATCCTACACATGCACATACGAACTGACACACCAACACTCTCTCTCTCACACACACACACACACACACACACAAACACACACACGCACACACACATGGAGCGATGCTGTCACCAAAGCACGCAGCCCCGCCAATGTATAAACCCCACACACCAGCTCGGAGAGCAGGAGAGCAAGCGAGACGTCAAGAAGTGAAGATGGAGATAAACGGAGAAAGCATGGGAGAGCGATGGAGGGGAATTAGAGGAGAGGATAGAGTGCAAGATGTTTTGACACTGGTGTTCATCTTCATTAAATAACCCTGGCTGAAAGGTTTCAGGAGGGTGCCTGAGCATAATTCTGACTGAAGACAGCAGAGCAGAGCAGAGCTGAAGGTGTGTGAGAGACACATGGAGGGTAAGTTAGCTGCTGCTGTCACTGAACTGCCGATTGTAAACAGGATATGAGCACAATATGAATTTCTTTTCATGACAGTTTACTAGCTATTAATATTTTTCAGTTGCTGATTATTTTGGAAATTTTTGTAATTCCACTTCTAATCAGGCAAGAGACAATTTTGTGATGTTTAACTGAAGAAAATATGTGTGCATGAGTTTGAAACTGTTGAATACATGTTATCATATTTTTCTAAAATGTTGTGTCTGGTAAAGAAAATTGCATTAATGTTGCATAGTTTTTCTGTTTTTATCACTTTAATGTGAACAATATTAACAATATTTATAAAACTGAATATGCCGTGACAAGAAATAGCACAGGACCAGATTTTGTGGAGTATCAGATAAATTCTTTATTGTATTTCATTTTGTTTAAGTTTTTATTTAGCCTTAATTTTATCATTTTGTTTTGATATGTTTAGTAATTTTCTGGATTTAATTAACATTTCTTTGTGGTTTTTATCATTTTCTGTACACCGTGGCATTTCACCATGACTATTGAATAAAACATGAACACTTTGTGTTTTGTGTTTCACTACTTTACAATGCTGAGTATAATTCTCTTTCCAGGCTCAATAAAGCTACAAATGTAAAACATACATTTAAATAACACTGAAGGTTTTCCACAGGACCTCCTGTGTTTCTGCTGTGTCCTGACCACTGTGTGTTGTCAGGTAGGTTCCTCCTTCTCAGCATTTCAAGAAGCAGGGAGCCAGAGCAGT
Organism: Acanthurus tractus; assembly: GCA_029783725.1. Taxonomy (NCBI): domain Eukaryota; kingdom Metazoa; phylum Chordata; class Actinopteri; order Acanthuriformes; family Acanthuridae; genus Acanthurus; species Acanthurus tractus. The sequence continues at coordinate 17,356,387 of JAQNCA010000027.1, read as the reverse complement.
TGCCATGGCAGCACTGCAGGAAAGGGGGCGCTTGTGGCACCCTGACGTATGACATTGGCACCATCTCCGTTCACACAAGCCTACCACAGACCCACCGACAGATGCCTACATCCTTCAGCAGCAGAAGACAATACACATACAGCTGAGACATTCCCAATAAAAGGTCTTCTCATACTCCATTCAAACTGACACCACTGCAGACCTGCCAAACACGCCTACATGTTGTAATATAAAAAACCCTCTCAAAGCCTCACACATAACTGTTTCTGATCCTACACTCTCTTCCTCTACCCTCTGCACCCCCACATACCTGCCTACACAGCCTTGCTAAGCAGCAGTGTGGTGTATGTGCTATGATCAATCTAATTCCAGACACATGGCAAGGAGACACACCAAGACTATCATGAAGGCCTGGTGCAAAAAGACAGCAAGCCACCTGTGTGAGCAGGTGTTGTTCCATATAGGAGTCTGACCTCCTCAAGTATCAGGAAGCCTGCAACATAAATAAAGGCTCTAAAGACTGTTTTCTAATCCTCCCGCCTATTAAATCAACAAAAAGCCCATAAGCCATTACACAAATTAAATGCAGTTTGAGGCACATGAGAGGTTGATGGAGCTAAAGTTAAAGGTGAAAGACATGTTGGATGACATACATACTGTGTATAAAATTGTGGAAGATTTCTATACAAAATAGATAGATACATAAGTGATAAGTGGCAAAGTATCTGGATGGTCCCAGCATCTAACCTCTCTGCATATGCCTCTGAGAAAATGTGAGACTGAGGTTTGCTTGTTACATCCATGCTTGCCATCGCAAATGCTGAGAGTCGACCCTGTCTCCCACGCATGCAGCATTAATAGACACATCAGCAGCAGTGCTGCAGCAGGCAGTGGGTGTCCTCTCTACATCCCGCTTTCACTGCACACTCAGATCTGCGCAGCCTTACAGACTTCATGATGTACGTAGCAGTAAGGATTTCTAAGCGTTTGTACTTGATCTTCTAACAGCTTTGCAAACACACTAATAAAAGAATACCTCTGTCTCTAAAGATCTCTGCGATGATCTTTAATATCAACAAAAATTTAAGTCTCCTCTCAGACACCCATAGTTATGCAAAAAAGAAAGATAATACATTAAGCAAGTGATTGATATCTTTAATCAATAAGAATCGCAACCAGAGAAATAATGAAAAGGGTAGCACAACATTACAGATTTAACAAATGGAAAGACTTGTGTGTACAGTCGACCACAGGTGACAGCAGATAATAGGAACGTTTCCTCTCCTGAGAAAAAAGTATTTCACTCACTCATATGACTCAAAGTGATTGTCCATGCCCTTCTGTTCAGTTTATTTATTGTGGTGAGTGTGTGAGCAGTTGGTGGCTGTAAAGGTAGCAGTGACTCATGTATAGACTCTTTACAGTGCACCTCTCTCTCTCTCTCTCTCTCTCTCTCTCTCACTCTCTCTCTCTCTCTCACTGCCGTTCTTCCCAGTTTCTGACACACACATACATACATACATACACTGTGTTTCTAT
>JAQNCA010000027.1:17322852-17348007 GCA_029783725.1 Acanthurus tractus | reverse complement strand
ACCTTGGTGCCGTCCAGGCTGATGATGCGGTAGACGTTGCGCGTACTGTCATAGAAGTAGGAGACAGTGACGGCATGCTTGCTGGTGGGCAGCCAGTTCTTCTTGGTATTGGGATCGATCTGAAAGACATGGGCCCGTGTGCTGTAGATGGGCTGCTCCCTAAAGGGGACGAAGAAGAAGTTGTGAACCTCTTTGTACCGCAATACCAAAGTCTCACCAAACCTGCCACCAGAGCCGACACGTCTGTTGTCCACGGGGGAGTCAGATCGCCCTGGCAACCGCATTACCAACTCTCCATCCTCCATATTTACACAACAGAAAGAAGGTCTGCTAAAAGACTGCTACATAAACTCATGGTCCTGTATACTTAGGTTACAAGCTGCAGTAACTGAACCTACAAGCTACAGCAGAGTTCTCAAATACACCTTATGTCTACATTTCCCCAAACATTATCTCTCTATTTGTAAACCCACACATTAAATGCAGGCATCTACTTAGCAGAAACTCTCTCTGACTTTCTCTCTGTGTAAGGCAGAGCCGTCTCTCAGTGCTCTGATATGGGAATGCCTGCAGCACCAAGCGAGGGTCACACAGGGGAGCATAGGGGGGAAAAGGAGAGGATTTAAGGCTAAATATAGACAGTAGGCCGTGGTTAACTACCAAAGACACACCCCACAGAGCTGCAGTTTCCACACAGACACACATAATGCATGTGCATATATAAACATGCACAGACTTCAACACAAACACAATGGAATTATAAATCAGTAACTATGTGTCAGTAACTATGGCCTAGACGTGGATTTATGAGAAGCTTAGATCAGTAGACGATCAAACCTTTATGATGAGCTCTGTTTGAGATAGCTTAATACCTTATTGACCTCTATATGACACTCAAATCGAATTAGGATTCACCCCTATTAGTGTTTATGATAACATAAGAGTCTTCTTTGTTTTTTGACCATCCATTCACGCATCACTCATAATCCACCTTCACCCTTTGTCCATTTATCCCTCAGTCTGCTTGTACAATGCCCTCATATATTCCAGCATTGTTGGGGCTTTGCGGGTAATATCTACAGTCAGTACACACACACACTCAAAGTATAGGGTGCAGAGGGAGATATTCTGGGCTGGCAGCGCTGGCAGAGCAGGAGATAGAGAAGTGCTTACACTGCACTGAGGGGGTGATGGGGGACATCAAAGGCTTGCTGTATAAATGAATATTAAAATTCAGCAGGCAGCACTCCTCCTGTGTGTGATTAGCCAAGACTGAGAAAGAAAGAAAAACATGGAGACAGGGAAAGAGAGAGAGAGAGAGAGAGAGAGAGAGAGAGAGAGAGAGAGAGGGAAGTCAGACAGTAGGAGAAAGAGAATGATGGGAAATGTGGAGAGTATAGGAAGTCAGAGAGTGAATCTGGGATGATTAATGTCGCTCCACAAAGCTGCTTGTGGAGTGCTGTGTGCGAATTATCATAATCATCGACAGCAGTGTAAGTGGCGGTGAGGCTGTGAGTCATTTCAACTCTCTCCCAGCACAGATCACACAACAGAGGCCTGTCCGTATGATCTGTGCAATAGCCGCTTGGCAACTGGCATCGTTTTACATTGCATAATTTGACTGAGCAGTGGCAAATGTTGAGCTTCTTGTTGCTTGATTATGCTTGTACCAATCGCAGCAACATTCTTGTGCTTTGAATTGTACATCAACGCCTGTGCCAATGAATTTTGTTCCAAAATGACACCCACCAGTTGTCAAAAAAAGCAATACCTACTCCTACATCTGAACTTTTAAAAAACAACACAATACATGATGGAATGTGATTTAAGTGAATGCTGCTTTCTTACAAAACAAACATATCAATAATTTACATTTTCCCTCCTGAAAAGCAGGCATATCTGTGACAATGGACTGCATCGGATTCCTCATACTTTCTCCCTCTACGTTGTCCTCTACATTGATTCTGCTCTGAGCCAATAGACTGACAGAGTTTCAAGTTATGGGATTTTATGAGGTCAATTCAGAACGCGTTGATCCTCTTGCACTCTAGCGATGAACTCTGGCAGTAGCATGTAGGTTGCGTGGCAGCTACACAGATTTAGCAACAGGGGTTATAACAAAAGCAGCAGGGAATGCCTTAAGATGCTGTCTATCTTCAATCAGTGCATGTAAGAAATGCAAGAAATGCACTGAAGAGTGTGAATGTGAACACAAAGCCGTCCACCCCACTATGAGAGTGTGAACATGGTCAGGGGGGAAAAAGGAGAGATTAAAGGATAAGAGAGGGGGTAATTTTAACGGGAGGAGGAAGCAAAAACAGAGTGGAGGAAGGGGAACAAGAGGAGGAAGTGTTTAGCATGCAGAGCACACTGCGTGACACAAGGGCAGGTGATGGAACGTGAATGTTAAAACAGAGAGAGAAGACGGGCAGAATGAGAGAGGGAGGCAGAGTGATGAAAGTGAGAAAAGAAGGGAGGGAAGAGGAGAACGTGGAGGAGGTGATGAATGTAGGTGAGGATAGCGCGCAGAGAAGATGGAGTGGGAAGCTCTGAACTGCTACACAGTTTGGTATAGAATAATGTGAACTATGCTGTGCTGCTAAAATTTGAACTTTTAGGAACACGAAATGAGCTTTTAAGGGGAAAGCTGGTGAAGTGTAAAACAAACACAACAGCAGGTTGTGTGCTTTAAAGTCTTTTACTGACTTCTGTGGGAGGAAGATGACAATGATGAACCTAATCCTAATAAATGAATGGTGCAAGTGCAATATCAGAAAAGCATTATGCAGATACATAGCTGGTTGTTCTGTAGATTCTATGATATGTAATTTCTTTACATTTTTGCTACAATATTATGGGAAAATTAGTGTTCTGAAAAACTGATTTTTGAATCATTGTTGTTGCTAATGTTGTAGATTATAAAAGGGCCAGTGGCTCTTACCCAGAGTTCATTAGACTGTTTGACTGAATGATAAAACAGAAAAGATTCTGAAATGTTTCATTTTTCACATTGAACTTATAAATTGGAGATACTGGCTTCTCATTTTTTTTCATATTAGATTACATTTATTGCCTTAACACAGGCTGTTAACTCAGAAGTGGTAAATTTTGGAAAACAGATAACTGTGCTTTTATGAGTAGACTGATACAGTGTCAGATTTTCTGCTCATTATTGTGTCATAAATGAAAATATGTGTCATAAATATTTTTGTCATAAAGATGTGTCATATGTGTCATGAATGAAAATATTAATACACATAAATTACAAAAAAAGAAAACCATTTTTTCTGCTTAACTTATGGTAACAAGCATAAAATTTATATCTTTTTTCCCCAGGTTTTGAGATATTTTTTCCTACATCCCACTACAATGAAGATGAATGAAAGATTAGTCTAAGAAATCTAGGCGAACTAGCCCTTTAAAATACATTGAGTTAGTGTAGACATCTCATTTCTATGCATGTTAACACAGGTATTGATTGTCAAACAACACTGTATCAATGCCTGAGGCATTTCACATGAACAAACACATACACATACAAACACACATAAATCTGCAGCTCCAGGGGTGGCAACAGGTGTTGCTTAGGTCTACAGCACATTTTGTGCTTCAGGGGTTTGATGAACAGATGTGAACTCTCAGACTTGGAGTCACAGTGTGTAACCATGTAGCTTACACACACAACAATGGATTAAAGCACAAAAGGCTGCATTTTATTTTCTACTTCAGTGTGTTCCTCTTAACCATGCAGCTGCCCCTCTTTCTGCAAACACTGACAGTGAAACAGAAGCATAATAAAACAGTCCATCTCAGGAGATCACAATTTCCCTTGTCTCCTCCAACCCCCCTCTCTTTGAAAGTTGCCCTTGTTTCCTGAGTTTTTCATTAATTCATCAGAGTAGAGCTTAAAGGGAAGTAGATCTTATTTAAAGTGGAGAGGGGTCATTCATGAGCAAGCTGCCTGTTGCTCTATCCACTGGAAGCAGCTTGAATGACCTGAGATGCTCCTTTAAATGCACACTCTCTCTCACACACACCCACACAAGTAAGCAAAGACAAAGGGACAAGGGAGAGAAACTGAGTCCGTCTGTGCATTGATTGTATTTGCCCAAGGAAGTGAGAGCACACCACAGAGGGTGCTGATAGGCATCTCCAGTTCTCATCCAACAGTAATGTCCTCCTCTGCCGTTGCCATTAGAGCTGTAAGTGGCTTAGTATTCAGCCACAAGGCCGGAAGTGAAATATGACTCTATCTGTCTGTGCTATTACTGCTAGGTAGGCAGCCAGACAACAGATCTTCACCTACTCTATGTATGCTGTCATGTAATATGCACCTGTTGGAACTTAGATTTTAATATGCTTGCTCAGTGCAACATACTGTAATGCTTTGAATCAGATTACAATTTATTCCATTGTAGATCAATTGAGTCATTGAGTCAGTTGCATAACAGTAACTTAGTCACCAGTTTGGCAGAGCCCAGTGGAGAGCTAAAGCTGTGTGGGAGACTGCTGAATGATGTGCTGCCCACACTGTAGGAGGGCAAAGTGGGCGCCTGGGAAGCCTCCAGTGTATTGTAAATAGTTAATGCAGGAGTTTTGGCTGATGCCTTGAAATTGCACCATGCCTGTGCCATATTGTTAACCTCCTGCTGTGCAATTAATCACAATAAACTGCGGGAGACAGCTGTTAATGGACGACAGGCTTGGTGGGGGAAATGGACCGCTGAGCGCAGGGTTAGGGGACATGCAAATGAGCAGCGCTGTGCACTAGGCAGATATTTCACTGATGGGATCCTGTTGTTCAGGATGTGTAAGGTAGCGGTCACTGTGCTGCCATAGAGACAGGAAGCTACTTTCTGTCACAAGAGGATTGTAGCTATTGACATTCCCCTTCTCCTGATATTAAAGCATGAACAGAATGTACAGACACAGTTGACCACAGCTCGTTTGAGAATATTTGTGAAGAAATGCTGTTTAACATGTCTTCTTTCAGAATTACATAACTGTCTGTAAGGTAGGTGGAGAATAAACAGTGGGACAGAGAGACCCAGTCAAAAACAATATCATTTTTTTTACTCTCTTATTGGTCTTTAGCTTCCTTTTAGTGATAACATCCCCCAAAAACCTATACATTCCACTGTTAGTTCCACTTTTACATTCACTGCAGATTAACTCACTGTTTTGACCCTAGAAGTTTGATGATATAGCAACTCCTATACAAGCATTTATGTCAGCATAGGCCTCACATGCATTTCTATTTTACCAAACGGCATTTTCTAAAGAAGAATAAGTTATTTCATTAGGCTATTATCCCCCAAAATTTGTGGTTTCAATGTGCCGTACATCAAGGCTGAACAATCAATCACACGTCAGACAGCTCTATCTGAACTGTCCACCATCAGGTTTATAAGGCGTCATGTAAGATAGAAAATACATTTTAACGCACAAACCATTGGGCTATGCGTGGTGTGGTTTCCATGACAGGGAAGTTCATACCCTAAAGCAGCGCAGTTGATATGGATACAGAGAGGAGGAAAAGGAGACTGAGTCAACCTGCGGGGTAATAATCACACTTACCCCATTGTTGCGGTTGACATGAAAGGCGACACCTGATAACCGATCGTTTTTCACTGGCAATAAAAACGACTCTCTTGGATTGGCTGCTGCGTATGAAGGTCTTCACTCTACACAACAGCCTTCAATGTATCACCGTCGGTGCGTCTGCAGGAATTTGATGACATCTGCTCCATTCCTCTCCGCTGTCACCGCATGAAATCACACATACATGTCGCTCTGCACATGGCACGGAAATCAGATCTTCCTCTTGTCCTTGTGCGTTGTGGTTTTGGTGATGGAGAAGCAGAAGCAGGAGCAGCGCTGTGGGAGATCCAGCACAGAGCCCAACGGAGATCCGGCAGGCGAACTGCTGTTGTCGTGTAAATTACAGATCCTTGCTGTAAGGGTGGAGAAGCCCTGCTGCTTGAACTGGGAAAGAAAACCCTCATTTAGCCAGCTGATAACGCACAGCATCACACTGTCCACCCGCGTCTCTCTCTCTCTCCCTCTCTCCCTCTCTCTCTCTCATTACCATATCTCATGCTACACCCCCACTCTCTCGCCCAGACTACAGCTATTTCACAGCTAGTCCACATTCAGTGTAACAAATGCATCACTGTAATGAAGCCGATCTTTTTTAATGTGGCACTAGGACTTATCAAGCAGTATCTCTTGGGTTTCTGCAACACCAGTGTGTACCTCTTACCACTAATTTGCGTCAAAAAATTCTGTTCTCCTAATTCTTGTATGTGGAGTCGTTTGCATAAATTCAAACATCGTTCAGTTTCTAGGCTGTAACTATATGTGTGCTTTATTGATCTTAGCCTATCCACAGACCCCCATATGTACCCCGCCCCCCTAAACCGCTCCACATCTGGCTGATGCATCCGCTTCCCTCCCACTCAGATCGCTGTCGGTATTGAACTGCCTACGTCACGACACCGTCCTCCGCAGTGACGTCACTCTATGCTCGGGGGACTGATGCCATTTGATTTTTCGTTTTTTTTCATTATAAGTTTGTTGGAAGTGGCCTGTGTAACGGAAGCTCTAAGAGATCGTTATTTCAAGGCTACAATATGTAGCCTATTTTTCCCTCCTAAGTTTTCTCAGTCGACTATTACTACTATTATTATAGTCTATTATAAGGGTACATGTAGGGAACTGGTCGCTGCTTCTTTAAAATAACACAATTTAGTAAAAATCACGTCAATAAACACCCATGTCAGGCTTCATGACTTATTTAAATTATCGTCTGTCAAACCAATGTTATTTGGCAGAATGCAAACAGGAAAAAATCTTACAGTTTTAAAATGACTAGGTTATTCACCTTCATAAATATGTTTAAAAATGCCTTTGCTATTCTTTCTTATCTGATCTGATAGGCTAAAAAAAGCAGTTTTAAGGTCAGATTTTGACTTTTACAAATGTTAGGAAACAACTCTTTAATAAAGGACACTAACCAATTAAAAAATATCTTTAGACCATATGTATTATATCTAGAATAGCCAAAGGCTTAAAATCAGGAAATCTGGAGACTCACACAATGCAGCAGCACAGGTAGCCTATGTGTGGTTACGTCATAAGAAATGAATGAAATAATGATGGACTGTTGGGTCACTGAATTAACAAATGTTTGGTAGAAACAAAACTCAATGTGATCATGGAAAACCAAAAATTAGAACAGGCTCACAAAGAGAGTTTCTGGTTAACAATATCTGTTGAATTAGTTCTCACGCATGACTGTTTGTCCTTTTGCTTTCTCTTCATCATTGCCTGATCAATGATGTGCCATAGTGAACTTGACCCACGGCCCCCCCAAAAAATCAATGCTTATTATGTTCAAAACACTGAAAAGATAGGCTTAACAGTTGAGACAGATGTCTCAGATAATGCCATTTATACACACAACTTAAATCTGCTCCACAGATAACAACATAACAATATCCAGGGAGAATGCTGAGTGGGCTTATCTGATCCACATATCCAAGCTCTACAGTCAAATTAGTCTCATTTGGATATATATTATCTCAGACATTATGGTTACGAGTGAACACAGCCACAGATGCTCAGAAGGCCTATCCCTAAACAAAATGTTTAGGAGCAAATATAAACAGTCAAGAGAAATAAAAATGTCAAACACAATAATAACGAGTGTACACAGACATTGACAAGTACTCAAAATGTCAAACAAATTGTTGAAGACCAAACACAGACAGTCACAGATATCATCAGTTCAAGTCTTGTTTCAGAGAATTTTTTAATCTTGACCTCACTGATACTAGTGACATAGCACCGTGCAGCCTTACTCGTGTTGTTGTGCTGCTTTTTTGGTTGATATTTCCTTTAACCATTTTTGCTACGTCCCCTTTAAATCGCGTTCTATTACGTCATTACGTCAATGCGGAAGTACGTACACAAGGAACTGACACTCAGTTTAGTTTATCATGCGATTTGGCAAGCGTTACAGAATTTCATTTCTGGGTGAACGTTTCCGACGTCAAGTAATAAATTTAATACATTTACACTTTACATTAACCTCTAAAATATTTAATGTTGTCAATTGGTCGTTGAAATTAGAATTAGCTAGATAAGGAAATACGCTAACATTAGCTCCGTGTGTTGCCTGATCACCGATAAGTTCTGTTTCCTCAGAAACTAGTTGTGCTTTCATCGTAACTTGTGTGGATGAAGGAAATGGTTACAACCTTCGTTGATCTTTATTTGTAGACACTTCCAGCTGCGTTGTCGCTCTTTTTTTTTTTTAGTTATTTCAGAAAATCCCCAGAGTTGATGCTGGAGGTCTGCGAGGAACCACATGATGTTCACCCGCAGTGCTGCACCGAGGGGGCAGTCAGCCTACAGTAAGGGTCGGTACCCCCCGCTCCCTCCAGTTCAGTGCTTCGAATACAACCACCAAAGCCTGGTTGGTGCCAATAGGTGAGCTGCACTGATAAAGTTAACAGGACTGATGTGCTAGACGTCGGCAGCATCAGTAGAATAGTAGCACAACTTAAAAACAAAGATGTCTAATTGTCATCGGCTATCTATAAAATATGTCTGATTCTGAAATAGTTACTTGCAGTTAATTTTGATGTCCTGTTTATGTTCATGTCGGTTTGGTAGCTTCTATGTTCCTGGGCTTGAGAGATTGCCTACATATGAATGGAAGCCCCCCATCCCTGCTGTCCCTCCTCCTCACACACCATCGATGACAAATGGGCGCAAGTATGTATAGCAAGCTTTTCATGACTATGAATTCTGGCTTTTGTTGGGAAATTTAAATGGAGTTTTTTGACGACTGCAAAACTTTTTAACTGTTGTATATGAATACTCCCTGTATTCAGATATAGAGTCAATGTTAATCTCATGTAAGAGAACACTGCAGCTTTTGATGCTCTAGGAAGCCATTGAGTGTCTTCATCTCTAAATATGTGTTTGTGTCAGACTGGAATGTGTTGTCGAAAGAGAGGACAGGACACATGCATCTTTGGAACTTTGTCTGCTGCTAGTGAAACAGTAACTAAGCCTGTTTCAATGCAGATAATTAGCAAATAACACACCACTGCTGTTTCCAGGTTTTTTTCTCGATACAAGTATTGTGGAAGAAATATATGCTTATGAGGGAATATTTAATATGTGCATTGACATGGTTGGTTGGTTGGCCTAGTGGGGCCCCAGTTTCCTTTATGCTTGACATACTTATAGAAAACACTTAGTGTCTTGGCATAATGATAAGAGGTCAACCTCGTTGATGTTCTTTACTCCTGTAATAATAAGCGAGACTTGATTATACATGATTTAGTATGACGTTGGTAATACTGTATAAAACTGACTGAATGCAATCTTACCTCTAAGTTTTGGGTGTAACTGTGATGATATATATATGTTATACAAATGCCTTCTCTACCACCAGATAATATGTTGTAATAAACGTAGGAGGATAACTTAATTGCAACAGGTTTTTGTTCTGTTGTTCATCAAAGTGAAAACTGACAAGATGTAGTTTTTTTTACATCAAATTTGTAAGCAAACACATTCATAGGGTTTTATTTTATAATCACAGGGGGAAAAAATTAACAGGATTTATCATGATGTTTCTTCAGGAGGCAGCATGATGAATACAGCCCTCATATTGGGAAGCGCCAGCGTTATGACTACTCTCCTCAGCCATCAGACGGTGTCCCTTTTATTCAGACCCCCCCCCCTCGTCGCGACCAAGCAGTGGCTGGATCATCAAGATCAGGTTTTGATCAGTCTCGGATAAGCCTACACTCCCATCCCACTGCTCAAGTGCCTGCTGTCTCAGAAAACTCAAAAAGCCTACAGACATATGCCAAGGACAAGGTACTGTATATTCAGATGGCCTTAACCTGCAGCTCATCCAAATTTAAGTATGTGTGCATGCACATATCCTTGATTTAGTCAATATTCATGCATTTGTGCCTTTAGCTAAGTGGTCAAATGGTGGAGCTGTTTGAGGCATGTCAGCAGCAATCATCTGACTTGGAACGGAAGGAGATGTGCCGAACTCAGCTTCAGCAAGACATACAGCGTGTCTATGCAGGTGTGTATGAAATACAAAGTCATGCTCTGCTCTGACTTTCTGTTGTGATCGCTTTTTATCGAGTGTTTGTCTCGCAGTGGCACGACTTTACTTGACTGGATCTTCTATGAATGGATTGGGCTGCCGGAGCAGTGATGCTGATCTGTGTTTGGTCATTAGAGGAAATGTAAGTGTCCTGAATGTTGTCCAAAATTTGTATGTTTGCAGTACAGTCTTTGATGCCTTCTTCCTCTTAAAAACCTACATGGTTTTTTGTTTCAGAAGAGACATGATCCCATTCATGTACTCTCTGTCCTCCAAAGGCAGTTCAAAAAATTATGTGAGTAAAAATAAAAACATTTTTTAATATAATTTCATTTGGAATAATTTATTGCCCTTAACATGGTTAACTATCTTAATCACAAACGTCTTACTTTAATATGCCACATATAACCAACAAGTTTTACCAAACTTTTTTCTTCTTTTAATGTTCTCTAGACTCCACCAGGTGGAGCTATTTGCCCACTGAAACATAGGTTTCAAGTTTACAGAAAAAGAAACTAAAACTACCAAAAATCTCATGATGTTTGCTTTGATTCATAGCATATGTAGAGAGGACTCAGCTGATCAGAGCTAAAGTGCCGATCCTCAGGTTCAGAGAGAAAGGCAGGTAGGAGAAGCAATACAGAAGTTGAAACCTGTTTTTAACCACCTTATCAAAGTCAGAAAAACTGTTAATATGATGATTTTACTGCTGTAATCCTCTTTAGTGATCTGGAGTTTGATCTGAATGTCAACAACACAGTGGGCATCAGAAATACTTTTCTTCTACGGAGTTATGCCTATGGTGGGTGAGACAGTCAGTAAGAGCTTCAAGTCTAAGACAGTAACTTTTCAGAATTCCTTTGTCTAATTTTTAAGCAACCCTTACTGTGACTAATCCTTCTGTGTATTAGTCCAACCTCAAGCAGTGCATTTTTTTCCCTTATAAAGGGAACAAAAAGTTCCTCGTTTTGATCTGTTGTGTTTGTGTGGTCTCTCTCAGCTGATCTCAGGTTAAGGCCCATGATCCTCGTCATTAAGAAATGGGCACAGCACAATCGCATCAATGATGCCAGCAAAGGAACGTTAAGCAGCTACACGCTGGTGCTGATGGTGCTGCACTACCTCCAGAGTCAGTACGATCTTTATCATATTCTTTTTTTCTTTTGTGTTTTAAATTTTTGTTGATTTTATCTGACATGTGTTAGGGGTGTCGTTGTTTTGTTTCATTCCACAGCACTTGAAGAACCAGTCATTCCCTCTCTACAGAGGGACTACCCAGTAAGTGTCTCCTTTTTTTTGCAACATGTTATTTTTGCTAACACATCGGATGATTTTCACCTTCTCATTCAGTTGATGAAAATAAGTGCAACTGAGAAATTAAGTCAAGTAGTATGTTAAAAAGTAACTGATAAGTAAAAACAAAAAGTAAAATGCTGTCCAGAAAACATCTCTCCATCTTTATCTTAATTATCTCTTTTTGTATAAAGACATTTTCTGCATCACACAACAGTGTTCATTTTTTAAGTTCCTGTCCTTCTATCTCATTCCTTAATTTTCAGGAGTGTTTTAATCCCTTCATTGACATTGACGCAGTTCCTGAGGGACCCGAACGAGTCCCCCCCTACAACTCAAGAAACCAGTCCTCTCTTGGAGAACTGCTTCTGGGCTTTCTAAAATACTATGCCACATGCTTCAGGTATCTCCTAAGGACATCACATTACTGTCTAGTGTTTCAGATGCACCTGTGGTTCCTTTGCCTGCTCATTTCCTTGCTCCCATTCCTCATCTTCTGCTCCTCTGGCCAACTTCTTCTCCCTCTCCAGTCCTCCGTCTCTCTACTCTCCTCTCTCTGCCCTGCATCATCTTCTCTGGTTTCATGTTTCTGTGTGAAGGACAGGAGCAGGTGGGACCTTTGGCCTTACACTGCACTAACGTGACATACCATGATATCTGTGTTTGCAATATGTGTGTTACCTTTCCACGCCGCCTCAGTTGCAAAGTTGAAGTAAAGCTCTGCATGCAAACATGCACTGTTTTTTTTTGCTTTTTGCAGTGTCAAACTTTTAAATATTTCACACACGTTTAGTAACTTATGTTTTTCCTTTTCTTGATAAACTTCATGGGCTTTACTGCAGATGTATTCAAAGGCTTATTTAATGCATTCAATGGAGTTCAAGCATTTAAGTTGAGGAGTTCAAAGTCAGACAATAATCTGAAGTTAATATGACCACCTTCAATCATCACATGCATTTTAATTGTCCAGTGAGTTTACAACAAGAATTTTTCATGTTCACATCATCTTTCAAGTTTCAGTTGTATTTTTTATGCTGCACTGAATTGAAGTAAAACCAACTGAAATCTGAATCTGGATAGCACTCCCTTTGTTGACAGTAAAGGTTACATATTTTGCAGTTGATTAGCTCTGTAATGATCCTTGAGGACCTTGCTTATTGGGTAAATTTTTGGTCTAATAAGCTCTAAATAATAGCCTTGGTTTTGTGTCTTGCAGGTGGGACAAGCAGGTGATCTCTGTTCGAGAAGCCAGAGCTTTTCCCAAAAACAATTCTTACGAGTGGAGAAACAAATACATTTGTGTGGAAGGTAAGAAAGTCAGTGGAAATAACAGGCACTGCCACTACTTAAAAATGGAGCATCAGTCTATTGAATGTAGTCTGTAATGCTCCTTTTTAAGTGAGTGACAGCCATTTCTTTGTGTTTCAGAGCCATTTGAGAGAAATAATGTTGCCAGGGCAGTCCATGAGAAGATCAAGTTTGAAGCCATTAAAGCTGAGTTCACTGAGGTACATGCCATTTCTGATATCTTTGCTTGTTTCACATTTTCTCTTTTTTCCAAGCCGCTGTCAGTGAGCCATTCATAATCCTCCTGCTCCTCTTCTCTTTGTGTCTGCGCAGTCATTTAGGATACTACAACAGAGGAAAGACCTGAATTCCATCCTCCCAGTCAGAGCCATAATTAATAAGGAGTCATCCAGGAGATAAGTGATTCCTCTAATTAGACGAGCTGACGGGAGTCTTCTACCTCAACACAGGCCGGTTCCTGGACACAGAGAAAGACCTTTGGGATGTACTGAGTGGGGAGTCCTGCTGCGTCTGGACCTCATAGCCAGAAAGACTCTGTAACTCTGAATGCTCTGGCTGCCTAGGCCACACAAAGACTTTATGTCCTGTGGCAGTATATACTGAAAATACTGCGCTTGCTTCCAAATGCTTTGCAGACTTTGCCAATCATTTGTTATTATTGTAACAGTATAAAATATTTGTGTAGTGACACAAGAGGGCTCAGAAAATTAAAATACAGACAGATAAACTGTTGTCAGAGAGATGCTGCATTTAAGTTGGATAATGGTCAGTGTGATTAGAGATGATTGCTGCTGCTACACAGTCCTCTTTCCCAACAAACTTAGAATTCCTGGGAAGAAGTATAAAAAAGTATAAAAATACAAAATAAAACTTGCAACCTGCTGATATCAAAAGCTGAAATGGAAGCAACAGCGTTTGGGTTTGCATGGTTTTGACTAAATTTAAGTCCTCTGATCTTAGTTTTTTGTTACCTCCAGATTTCTAGAGCCATACTGCACAAAGTCAGTCAGTGCCAATAATTTGTTTCTACCACATATGTACAGTAGATATAAAGTTTATTGTCTTCAGCAAGTCTGGACCAACCTGTAGCATAAAAGCATATTATTATTGATCTATTTTTTTAGGTTAAAAGTTGAGCTACTGTGGGTTTAAACACCACAGACACCTTTCTTCTAAAGCTGCATTAGAGACTCTCTTCTTTTTCACCATTACTTTTGTTACATTTCTATGCTCCCTTAAGAACTGAGCTTGTCAACTCATGTTTACTTTTATATCATAATTTAAGTGACTGGGAGGAGATCAACATTCTGACTCATTCATCGGCATTCCTCATGCTTTGTATTATTTTTTTCAAGACTATTGTCAGACCTATACTGTGTCTTTTTCAGTTTGGTATCTACCTGATTCATTTGGATAAAATTTGATGTGTTTTTCACTTGTTTTTGGTTGTTAAAATACATAAGTTATTTGCTGGATTAACACTTAAGTGTGGCTTGCTTTTCTCTTTTCAAATATGTTTTCAGCTCTTTTTGTACATTTTGTACATTCATAGCTTTTAGAATTTTATTTCAAAAATGAAAACTCTGAAGATGTACAATCATTTTCACTTAATATTTTGGAGCTCTGTAAGAAGCCTTTGAATTAGTTATGCATAATAAATTGGACAGATTTTCTTTTTACAGCTGTCATTCATGTTCAGGTATGTTGGGCATTTATAAGCATGGTTTAGTAGCATTTTCAAGTTTATGATTGAAGATTAAGAATTAATAATAATTTCACTCTGTAGAGCTGGTGTAGTGCATCTAATCCACCTGGCATTTGAACTCGGGTGTCATTTTGCTTCCTCTATGTAACACAGTTTATCCATCATACGAAGCTCTGATGTCATTCAGTAAGCTACAGGTGCTTGTGATTCATATGACATAGATCATAAAGCTAAGGCTGACTCCTGGAGATGTTCTCTGAAGCTCCTCTGGCAGAACTTGTGTTGATTGGTTGATGTTCTGTGGTTGGACCCCTTATTACACTTAGTTTTATGGCCTGTGCACTGTGCCAGTGCTGCTTGGGTGTTGATAACTTATAAGACGTGTGTGTTCCTGTGTGTCTGTGTGTGTCTGTGCATGTATGTGTATACGGCCCTGTTAAGTTGAGTGTTGCCTCCAGCACAAGGGGAACCAGGAGGGTACTGTTTCAGCACATGGCCTATATTTAACTTAGCAAGGGGGGTTTCGATCTTAAAGTCACAGTGGCTCGTGCAGCTGTTGCCCGCTCTCACAAACCAATACAACAATGATTCCAAATCTGTTCAAATTGTCATCAAAGTCAAATTCTCACTTCATGGAGTTTTTTGTTAGAAGCCTAAGCTTAACCTCAGACTCAAGAAGGCCAACCCTCTATCAGCGCTTTGCCCATCTCTGTCTCCACTCCCCTCTTTTCATTCCCCACTCAGTCTATTTCTGTCCCCCGCTGAGTCAGATGGACAGCTCCCAAGTTAGAATGACACAAACAGGCAGACCAACTCTTCGAAATCAGAGAGGCTGAAAACATCAAGGGGGCTTTAAAATACACTGAAAAGAAATAACATTGGGGAACTACAAGGAATAAAGAGAAAGGATTGGACCAGGATGGAGGAGTGTGAGAGTCTGGACTCGGAGATAACGGAGCTGCAGGAGTATCAGTGTGAGGCTTCAGAGGCCATTAGCCAGGACGATGAAGACGAGGTGGAGGAGCTGCATAACAGGTGCTTTAAATACTGGATCTCACTTTATATTTGAGCAAAGTGGTTCTCCATTCTGCTGGGAGATCTTGCCATGAAATTTAATGAAAGGAGTCTTTGATAGACCAGTAGTCTCTGGGCTTTTTAGGTCAGATACATTCTGCTTTAAAGACAGAGGAGTTGTTACTTCTTATCTCTGTTTGGAGAGTGTGACTGAACAAGTGTATCCATGTGGCACAAAGCAGCTCTCCATTTCCTTTTTTTTAAACTGAGAATCTCTTCTGCTCATGAAAGGCAGTGCCAGACAGCTTTATTCTAACGTTTGACATTATTCACCATCACTGTCCCATGTTTTACTTCTCATTTATCACGTTTCATACTTGGTGCTCTGGCTTTGCTTGCCATGTCATAAATAGTAGAGGATACCAATATGTTGAATGTATTTTGGAAGGCCGGGCATCTCTTCTCTAATATTACATGAATGACGTTCTGGGACGTCACCCTGTAACCCTGCAGTAGCCCAGCAGTATTCATAGCTGGAGGGAGAGAGCTCATTTCATCATTATTTTTTCAGCTCATTACTCACATTGGCGGCCTGGCACCAGTCACCTGCTCTAATGCTGGAGATCTACATGTCTCAAGATATCATCTTAAGAATAGGTCAGCGGGTGTTAACGGGTTTTCAGCTTAGCTTTTCCTCAGGTGCAAAACGTGAATGCAGTTTTGATTTGATTCATTGGCTTGTCCTTTGCTTACATTTCCACGATCTGTGCCAAAAAGGATCTCCTCTTGCAGTTGAACTGTTCAGTCAGGCTCATCTTCTTGTGAAATCCACAAACAGCCTGCTTTCCTTCCTCTTAATCTGTTTATTCCTTTCTTCTCCAGTCTGCGAGAGGTTGTGCAGGACCAGTCTGTGAAGCCCAAACTCCAGTGTCTGATGGTGGATCCATCTTTCTCCATGGTAACTGTTCAGAGTGAGGACAGTGGCATTGTTTGGGAGACAGCTTCTAGCCGCTGCTCTACTCCCTGGGCCTCTGAGACCAGCTCCATCTCTGAAGGCAACAGCATGGAGGGATCTGGAACCGCTGGAAAGATCACCATCGTATTTGATGAGGAGAAAATAGTCCGTAGGAGGACAAGGTCTGGAGGAAGGAGCAGCAGGCTGGGGGACAGGCTGAGCCGACCGGGTAGTTCGAGATCGGCTTCAGCTTTGGGAGTAGAGAGACTGGAAATGACAGAGGTTTCTCTTCCAAATGTCAAACAAGAGAAAACTCCAACAGAGCCAGACTTGGAGGAAATTAAAAACAAAGATCAGCAGCTTTTTAGTTTGATTTCAGAGGGTTATGAGATTCTCAACATTAGAGTCCCCTCCAAGCTTCCCACTGTGGATGAGGAGGAGAGCACAGAGCTGCAGGACAATTTGTCTTATTTGGATCAGACTCCAAAGATTAGGTCCAGAAACCACACTGACTGGACACAGCAACAGAATCAAGTCCTGCCAGAGGAGGGGGAAATACCTGTTCAAAAAGAGGTATTTATTGGTTTAACTGCTTGTGTTAAATGGTTTTAACAATGAGATATTTCATGTCTTTTTGTTTCAAACATTAGCTTTGGTTTCTTTTATATTTTTCTGCCTTTCAAAGGATTTTGCTAAACAAATTTGCCTTGAAAATGCTATTTTAAAATATTAATTATCCTCAGAAAGCTGAGTGACTGATTGTGATATTTCCTCAGCCGTCAGAACAAGACTCTCCTGAGCCATCAGCGGATACAGACCTCAGACTCCCACCCACTCAGAAAGACAGTGCAGGTGACATAGACTACTTTGAGAAGTTCACTCTGGTTGATGTGGTGGTTCCTGGGGAACAAGCTCCGGAGCTGCAGGAAGAGGCAGAACAGCCTGCTGCAAAGCCCCATGTAGAGGAGCAGAAGCCTGCTAAGGAGACAGCTGCAGACAGCCTCTCTGCATCAGAAGACTCCTTTGTCTTTGTTACTGATGTGGAGATTGTTGGGGAACATCTGGATGAAGTTTTCTATGGAGAAGGACCTCCTCCAGATGCACTGCAGCGGAGAGGGGATGATGAGGCTGAGAGTGGAGCAGCGAGGAGAACGAGACGAGAGAGCCAGAGATCTGGGAAGGAGAGCGGTGCAGTTTTGTTTGGGAGTGAGGAAACCATCCTCACGCCGATCTTTATCTCACCTGGACCCCCTAAGATCATTGACCCCATCCTGCTGGAGGAGCCCACCGCTATGTCCTTCATGTACTCAGACCTTTACGAGGATGCTGTTGGTGAGAGGAGGAAAAGCGATGAGGAACACTCTGAGGCAGAGAGCGTGGCATCTGAGAGGTCTTACAAAAGACGTTTGTCAGATTCAGAGGAGGCAGACGGATACCTGGAGAAATTCATTTTGAAGGATGAAACTCCTACAGTGCAGGCTCAACCTGAATCAGTGGAAGACAGGAGGGAGGGGAGGATGATGTGGTCACAGAGTAGGTTCGAAATGACTGGATGTCTAACAAGGGTGGTCAAAGAAGACACTGAGGACAAGACAAAGGAGGAGGAAGCAAAGACACAGGAGGTCAGTGTTGAGGATAAGAGTGAAGATTTAAAATCAGCCATAACTGACGAGAAAAGTGAAATAATTACAGAAACGCAACAGGAGATATCAGTAACAACAGAAGAGAAAAGTGAGTTAGTTACAAAAACTGAGCAGGAGATTTCAGGGACAACTGAAGAGAAAAGTGAAATAGTAACAGAAATAGAACATGAGAGTAAGGAAATAAAACTCTCTGTGGTGCCTAAGGAGCAATCTGCAGGAGAAACCACAGCTCAGGATGCTGAACTTAGAGAGGACCAGCTGGAGGGTCAAGAAGTGAAACATGAGGTGAAGAGAGATGAAACTGACCCTCCTGAGGACTGCACTGCCGAACCACTTCCTCAAACCCAACAGCTGGACAGTAAAGGGGAGAAAACAGAGCATCAAGGTGAAGCAAAAACAGCTAGCATTACTGAAATAGAGCAGCCTTGTCAGACACAAGTAGTGGTGGAAAAATCAGCTGAGGTGGTTGTAGAAGCTGCAGAGGAAACAGCTGTGATAGCATCTGTAAGCAGTGAAGTGCCTCAAGTCATCGTGAAATCCGAAATAGCAATTGAAACCACTGAGAAGAGTTTGTCTGAGGAGAGAGCCACTGATGCTGCTGCTGTGGCTGCTGATGAGACAGTTGTAACTGAGACTTTGGCAGAGGCCCCAGCTGAAGTGAAACAAGGTGAGATTGAAGGACATGATACTCTTACATCTACTGAAAAAGAGATATCAGGTGAAAAATCCCTGGAAAAGGAAAAAGAAGCTGCAGAAGTTGTTTCTGAAGGTGTTCCACCTGTTGAGGTTATAACTGATTGTGATGCTGCAGTCCATGCAGTAGTGGAGGTAATTGAAAAAGCAGTGGATGAAAAGGAGATCCAAACTCAAGTTCAGATTGATCTTCAGGAGGTAACAAGTGTTAAGACAACAGGAAAAGAGGAGCATGAAGCTCCGAAGCTCGACACTGCAGTCGAGACTCAGCCTCCTGAATTTGAAAATGAGGCAGATCAGAACTCAGAGGTTAAAACTGAGATATTAAGTGAGGTAAATGAATCTGTGGTGCCAGAAGAAGTCACGACAGATAAAGATAGGAAACAGCCCGAAATTCTTGGGTTCGGAACGCATCAACAAGAGGAGTCAGTAATTGACAATGAATCAGCTGAAACAGAGTTGAAACCAGAAGCCAAAGACAAAATGCCCACTGAGGACACTAAGACTGATGTTCAGGAGATGTTGAGTGGAGATGATGAGTTAATCCTCTTTGTTCCCAAAGGACAAGCTGTAGAGATGGACATAGAGATCAGTCAGTCGCCGGAGAAGATCAAAAGTGATGGAGTACCTCTGTCTGAGCCTGACAGCACATGTGAACATTTCATAGAACCTGAAACCTCTTCAACATGCCAAGAGACTCCACAGGAACTGAATGAAGAAGCAATGAAAGAGTCTCTGCAAGAAGTAAAACCAGAAGTTGCTGAACCTGAAACCACTTCAACACACCTAGAGATCTTACAGGGATCGAATGAAGAAACAATGAAAGAGTCTCTGCAAGAAGTAAAACCAGAGGTTGCTGAACCTGAAACCACTTTAACATGCCCAGTGATTCTTCAGGAACTTCTCGTACCATATGAAGAAACAATTTCAGAACCTCTGCCGGAAATAAAACCAGAGGTTGCTGAACCTGAAACCACTTTAACATGCCCAGTGATTCTTCAGGAACTTCTCGTACCATATGAAGAAACAATTTCAGAACCTCTGCCGGAAATAAAACCAGAGGTTGCTGAACCTGAAACCATTTTAACATGCCCAGAGATTCTTCAGGAACTTCTAATGCCATATGAAGAAACGATTTCAGAACCTCTGCCGGAAATAAAACCAGAGGTTGCTGAAGCTGAAACCACCACAACATGCCCTGGGGCTCCTCGGGAAACACATAAAGAAAACATTTCAGAGCCTCTTCTGAAAGTAAAATCAGAAGTTTCTAAACCTGAAACCACTTTAACATGCCCAGAGACTCTTCAGGAACCATACGAGGAAAAAATTGCAGAGCCTCTGCTAGTGGTGAAACCAAAAGTTGCTGAAGCTGAAACCACCTCAACATGCCCAGAAACTCAACAAGAACTAAATGAAGAAGCAATTCCAGAGCCTCTGCTGGAAATAAAACCAGAAGTTTCTCTGAGGGAAGTAGTACCACCTAGAATTGAACCAGACAATAGTTATTCTCCTTCCCTACCTGTGGATGAGGTCACTGAGGGGCAGAAGGTGGAGTCAGACTTTGAGGAAGACAAGGACGCCTTTTCCCCTTTGAGGAGCTTTACTCCCCAGGAGGATTTATCTGAGCTTCAAAGAGAGGATATGCAGACAGAAGCATATTTAGAACAAGAAGCAGAGTCACAGAAAGAAGAGGATGTCTCAGAAACAATTATTGTTAAAGAGGATTTAAGCGCAGAGACTGATCTGCACAGAGAGGATGCCGGGCAGAGGATGGAGCAGCATCAGGCAGCTACAGAAGCTCCAGAGGTGACTGTTGAGGAGCTTGAATATGAGGTGATATCTAAGCAGGATGCTAAAGACATGCCTGAACCTCAAACACAGGTAGATGCAGAAGTACCAAAACCTGAGTTTGACCCGGACAGAAAAGGGATGACTGAGATGGAGATGGAGATGGAGATGGAGATGAAGATGAAGGAGGAGGACAAAGTATTTGATCTGTCCCCTGAGGAAGAGCTCATCGAGGCTGACTATGAAATTATTGATGCAGAGGAGGAGAGTCAGGCCCGGCTGGCTGCCGAGCTGCAGGGGATGGACTGGTACTGTCTCACCTGTGGATGCCTGCTGTTGAAAGAGGACTGTTCATCACAGGAGCATCACAACCATGAGGTGACTGCTGTGGACAAAGCCTACGAGGAAATCAAGGTAAAGCACCTTGCAAATACGAAGGCATCTTTTTACATTTACATTATTAACATTTTATTGAGTTTACAGTGATGGTTATCTGGTTTTCAAAGTCCAAGAGAAACATGATTTCTAACTGATGTCATGTTTTAGAAGTTCAGAGGTCTCTGTGGCCTAAATTACGCTAAATACGATTCATGTCACTATGTAGAAAATGAAACTGTACATTCTTCTATGTCTTTAGAGGTAGTTGAAAAAGCTATGATTAAATGAACATAGTTTTTTAAAATGTTGAATCCTTCTTTCTCAGTTGAAATAACATGTTTTACTTTTTGTTCCGTCCGTGGCCTCAGAGACTTCACAGTGTCTCCTGATCATTTTAGCAGACCGCTGCTAAAGAGACGCAGCAGCGTTTCTTATGTCCGATGGCATGCTGTAATCAAATAGCAGCTCATTATCGTTCACTCTACCATCATTATTACAACACACAGCTATGATTGTCCCACACTTTACTGGCATTAGTTTGGTCATCAGATAATAACGTGGTCCCAAATTAGTCAGCTATAACTTTTCCATTGATGCTGGCGGGCTGCATGCTCTCAGGCTGGTAGGCTGTGGTCAAGCACATTGAAATTATGTGATGTAGCACTCTGCTTTGATCGGTGGAAATGTCCATCATGACATCATCAAGGGGAGACTGATATGTGGTCTGTTTCCCCTCACTGTCCCCATGGTTTAGCACAGGGTCAGTCATCCCCTTTTTTTGTAATCTGTATGAAGAGAGACAACATGCAGTTTTCAGGTGGTTTTTTTTTTAAATCTGTGAGGATACATTCTACAACCCGATTGAAGTAACAAAATTCACCACGTGTTTGATATACAAAGTGTTTGGCATGTAAATCAAAGGAAAGCTGGAACAAATTGAGAAAGATCAGGTGTCATTTTTTCCAGATGATATCTGAACCACATCTTGTGCATGTGTGAGTTGTATTTATGTGAAACATTGACAGCTGGACTGTAAATAAGACAAAGATCAAGGCTATATTGCAGGTCTTACTTCAGCATCAAGAAGTGTAGTCTATTCAGACACTCCAGAGAGAAGAAAATCGATCCTGACAAGTTGGCCAAAACAAAACTGTAGCCAGTCCAATCTGCACTGCACCCGTGGACTTCTTCAGATATGGAAATGCTCACACAGTGTACCTCATATTCATGTGTGCACACTTAGACATACAAACACACACACACACACACACACACACACACACACACCTGTTTTCTGACTTTCAGTGGGGAGGCACTTGGCCTCAGAAGGAGCATGGAGCAATATCTGACCACAGTTTGACCTAGTTAAATGTGAGCTGTGAGTGTTTGTGTGGTGACGGGGGATTGCCACCATTCCTCCCCCTGGAATATCCTCTGTGATTAGTTCCCTTACGCTGCACTAGAGACCCAATCATAAGAATTAATGTAGTGCATTGTATGTTTCTGCGAACCACAGATATGTTGAAACCTTAAGGTCAGTGGTTATGGTCTGATCAGGTTAAATCACAAACAAAGAGTTGGTTAAGGTTGTGAAAAGATTGTGTTTTGGCTTGAAATACCTAGTTTTGTCACCACAAACACACCTGGAAAATGTCTCAATGGTCGCTAAAATTACTGAATAGAAACTGTCAACCCAGAACACTAGGACCCAGATGTCGTCTCGAACGCTAGACATCTTGCCTAAGTGTGACAACACCATCATCTCTACCTTCTCATAAATTAAGTCAGTTTACATGAGCCTTCATTTTATCTAAATACATCACTTTGACGAGCAAAATGTATAAATATTTCAAATCTTTGGTTTGCAGAAATACACAATGCCAACATTAAGAAACAGACATAAACTGTCTTCATTCTTAATGATAACAACTAAGAGAAGTATTCATCTCGTGTAAACTGCAACCCACAGATTCATCAGATTGCCTTAATACAATAAATGTTTTAGATATTACTGCTGCTGGGATTTTTTTATGTCCAGCAAGTGATGAATTGAGACTTTAAAATAGGTAGGGAACTCAATTCAGGAGGAATGTCTATATTTTTTTTAACCAGTAACCCAAAAGAAAGTCCCAAAAAAAGGCTGCAGAACACAAGTTCTTGAGAAACTGACGAAGCAGTGATTGTAACGCTGCAGAAATCACTGCTACATTGTTTTTGACAGATGTAGTTGCACTTTCTGGTCAGTTATTACCTTGGTGAATTAAAAGCACTCCCGTGAGACTGATGCCTTAAAGAGAGTATTTATTTACAATAGCAGGTAACAGGAAACAGACTCCACACAACAATCAGGCACAGAGCTTTCTTGACAAACAAACTTTCCAACAGTCTGCGTAAGAAAACAGACACACACATGGGTTTCCTTAGCTAGCTAGTCTAAACAGAATATAGTCTCCATCCAGCATAGCAAGAGTTTTAGACAAGGTATCAACCCCAGGGTCTTATAATCTCTCTAACTCGACAGTCTGAACCTCTTTACAAGCTTGGCAGAGCTTGTGCTTCACAGTTTATACACCTAAACAGCAACACAACCACACTATTGATTGATTCACAGCTGTGTTATTTTTTCTTTTTGCTAGTTACTAAGTGTGACCTCGGAATTTGTTGAAATGTTACAGTCACTTATATCCACAAAGTAGTTGTTCTTCACTGTGGTTGTCTCTTTACAAGCCATACAGAACTTGTCCCTGATTTTCATGTCAGTGATGGGGGACAAAAACAACTCCATCTTTGTGAAAATGCATTCTGACCTTTGGCTGAGACTAATATGGTTTCAGCAGTCTATGTTAGCCAAATTATGTAGGTATCTTCCTGTGTTGTCTGTACAGAATGTCTTCTTCATTTTATGATTCCTCTGAAACATCTTAAAAAATGAACTTTCAAAAAAGTTTTGCATGAAAAAGGACTGTAAATAGTCTCCACTGTGTCTTCCACTGGAGATGGTGAGGAAGGGATCTTTTCATGGCCTTTATAGATTAAATTAACTGCTGATAGCTCTTGTAATACTGATAATGTGTCAGAGATTGACTACTATATCTTGTCGTGAAAGGCTCTGGGATATAAACCCGATATCTTATTTAAAAGTGTCCTTGTTTTTTGTTTTTTTTTTTTATCAGGAGAAGCTGGGTGACTGGATCTCAGAGCTTCAGGGGAGATCAGAAAACATTGAGGACCTTGTGTCAGAGCTTGAACTGGCTTACAACTCTGTAGAGGTAAAACAAACTGTGTAATTCACATTCAGTACTAAATGTGACTACAAGTCATTTTAATATTTGACATTAGATCAGTTTAAAGTCACCCTGTCATTAAAAGATACCCACCACTGTAATGTCTTTGCATTATCTTTTTTTTTTATTTAATAACTCATTTTCTCTCTCCTCTTGAGCAGGACCAGTGTGTGGAGACTGAGGCAGCAATGCAGGTGCAGAATGAGGAGATGATGGCTCTGGTGATGGAGCAGTACAACAACATGTCCATCAGCATGGAGGAGGAGAAAAAAGCCAAGCTGGAGCAGCTTTATGACCAGATTGTCTCCTTCCAGGAGAGCATCGACTCCGCTAAGGCCACTCTGGAGACCACAGCCAGAGAAGCTGAGACTGATGCACGAGTGAGTCCCAACTCTCCTAAAGCTTATGTATCAGTAGCATCATATTCAGCCAATGATGAAATATAGATTACATTTACGATAAATCCATCTTTAATCTGTTTTCCCACTAGTCACCCGAAGACATTCATGCAAGGTAACATGACTTTAGTGAATGGAGTGCGATCTTGTGTGTTTTTATCCCGTTTAAACTAACGCTTAGCTAGATAGAAATAATAATATAGTTTGCTGCTATCTGCAGAGCTGTAACATATGTAGCATGCCAGAATGCTAATTCAACTATGAGAGTAGATTTTCCTTTTCAAACTCTGTGTATAGAAAATAAAGACTAAATGCTGTGGTTTCTTAATCAGCCTCAAGACAGCTCTGGACTCAGCCATGTCACTGGAGCTGGGTCCTAAGGGACTGCTGGTGTTTGAGGATTATGCCAAGGGCAACACTTCCAGCTCTAACCTTGCACAGCGCAAGGGAATCCCAGGTAGGTCTGATATAAACACATCTTTGCAGATACAACTCGCAGCTTCAAGAGGCCTTGTGTTCAGTGCACGCATGTGGCAGTGATGAAACGTGTGT
>JAQNCA010000027.1:17285137-17309437 GCA_029783725.1 Acanthurus tractus | reverse complement strand
TGTGTGGATGTGTGGATGTGTATATGTGTGGCAGTACGTTTGCTCCAGTGGAAAATTTATTGCTGCTCCCTTCTGTAACTCCAGTCTATCACTCTATAAAACTCAGCAGGATGCAAAAACATGAATGTGCACTTACACACACATACATATACACATAGATGCACTGTCACACATAATGAAGAAACATAGTGCACTGACTCAGCAGTGGCAGTCCACAGTACACTGCTTGCCATAGTCATCAAGACAGAAAACTCAGAAAACACTCCATTAATATGGGCATTAAAAGAAAGTTAGAGGCCACTCACAGTGTACTAGATGAAGTGCTCTCAGCTGGTGTCTCTAATCAACTTGCACACCACTGACTGACTATTGAATTTTGATGTTTGTCTTAATAACTGAGGTAATCTAGGCCTTCCCTCTGGACTTTTTGTCACAATAATAGTACAACGCATCTACACCAGTATAAAGCTACTTTTTATTAATTCTCTCCTGTGTCAGTCTATGACCTGCTGGAGTCTCCAGACTGCCTGCCAGACCTGCTTCAAGGAAGCCTGAAGAACAAAGGAAGAGATGAGGCTTTTCTCCTCTCTTCCTTCAGGCTCCAGAACAAGGCCCCCACCTCTCTCTACAGTATCATCAACCCCAAAGACAACACCAAGTACATGGAGCTCAGTGTGCAGGCCAAACTGAGCAAAGGTAGAATATTAAATTCATTGAACAGGCTCAGGATAACTGCAAACTATATTAATCCCTGTCTGTTTAACTTGTGTTCTCTTGCTGGGATTCTCTGTCCACCTTCTTCTGTCTTTTATTCTTTCTTCTATCCACTCCTAGTGACTATGCGTTACCAGAAAACTGACGGCAGATTTGGCACAACCAGTTTCAACCACCCCTCCCTGGCAGATGGTCGAGATCACCATGTGATGTTACATGCCAGTGGCCTACAGCGCGGCCCACCTCGCCTCAACATCTATGTCGACTGCAGACTGGCGCACACTTTGACTGATCTGCCTGCTGCATTTGGGTCACTCCCATCTGGTCCCAACAAAGTGGCACTTAGGACCCTGCAGTCAAGTGGACAGGTGAAAAAGACCCTCACATTTGAGAGTAGTTATACATTTGAATCAAAAAAATACAATACAGTACCAATACTGTTTTAGCAGTGCATTTACTTGTATTTCATTCTAATCATTTAAAATTTCTCTCTGTCTGTCTGTTCTCTGAAAAGGATGAACTGACAGACTTGAAGCTGGTAATAGAGGACACCATAGACAATGTGGCCACTCTGCAGGACTGTAGCTCTGATCAGGGTGAAGCTCTGCAGCTGCTGGGTGAGGTGACATATTGCAACTGCTTGTCTGACATCACCTGATGAGCACATGCAGTCATTTTAACTTAAAGTTGTAGATGAGTCGTTTATCCATTTTTTTTTTTAGCTTAATTGGTGAAATTCCCTCAGGTATTCAAGGTGGCAGGACAGGACAGGATCAGACCACCATGATGGAGCTGAAGAAAATGTTTGCTGAGATGAAGGAGCTACTCCAACAGCAGGTAACCTGGTCTGTTTCCCAGCCTTGCGTGTCTCCCAAGACAACTGAAAGTGTTCACATGATTCTTGAAATAAATAAAAGAGCACCTAGAATTTCAACAAACAGTTATAACACACAATTTAATAGTTTTCACAATGTTGTTTGCCACCATTATGATTGCTTTTTAAAATCAGGTTGATGCTGTGAGCTTAAATTAAATGGATAAAATCTGGTGCATAAAATGGAAGAAAAACTTTTTGGGACACATTTGGTAGCAGAAAATGTCCCTAGCTGTTTAGCATATTTCCGAAATTTTAAAAGTGGAAGATTGACTGGCTGATTCACGACCGTTTGGAATTTCCTTTTTCTTTAGTATAAGATTGGTTTCGCAATAAAATCAGCACTTTGTTGTGAAAAGTGAGAATCCAGACAGCGAGGAGCTGCTGATTTTCTGGAGTTCTCTTATTTCAGGACTTGATGGAACCAACAGACAGCTGAGTAAGAGTGAGCATCAGAGAGAAATGGTGGATTTCACATGATCACTTAAAGCAGATGATTTGTTTGAAGATTAGACATAAAACAGGGTGCCTAAGGCAGTAAAAGCCTTGTTATACTGTTCAGCATCTCAGACTTGTCAGACACAGTGATTTATGTGAGGAAACAGATCAGCTGGAGCTTACCTTGGCAGATGTGCTTTTATGGCTTTTCACTTAAAAAATTCCTAGTCTCATTCAGATTTTTACTAGCTATTTAAAAACGGATAACATTCTGATTTGCCTTCTGCAATAAAAGCTATGAAGTGATAACACAATTACAGTTACAGCTCAGTTTATTCAGACCAATGGTTTACACTCTGTTTCTTTACGGTTCAGATAAAGGAGACAAATTTCCTGAGGAATACCATCGCTGAGTGTCTTGCATGTGGTAAGCAACAAAAAATTATGATCAGACTCTTCATTATTACAGTATTTAGACACTACCAACAAAGTGTCATTTCAACAAAGTACTCTCATATCTGTCAATATGTGCCCACAGGCCTTGGAGGCAGTCCAACCAACCCAGGTCAAACTCCAAGTCCCGGTAATATTTACATGCCCCCTCCACCTCAGCCTCCAACGCAGTGCCCGGCTGGGACCTGTTTCAGACAGAATATGTGCATCCGTACGGAGTCAGGAGATTTCCAGTGTGCCCCCTGTCCAGATGGATACACAGGAGATGGGAGACACTGTGATGACGTCGATGAGGTAAGAATTACATGTTTCTTAATGTGTCTTTGTCTCAGTGGGTTAGAGTAGCTTTTGCAAACATTTTACCATGTTGTATTTTTGTGTGTGTTTTAGTGCCAGTTTAACCCATGTTTCCCTGGTGTCCGCTGTGTAAACACTGCCCCTGGCTTCCGTTGTGAGAAATGCCCTCTGGGATACACTGGACCAGAATTAACTGGTGTGGGAGTGTCTTATGCAAAGACAAACAGACAGGTACAACAACAAAAGTAATGTGCACATATATACAATATGCACATGGAGAATGTAAATCCTTCCTTTATATGCTGACTTTCCTCGCCTCTTCCCAGGTGTGTGATGACATAGATGAGTGTCTGGGCCCACCTGAGAATGGAGGATGCACTGAAAACTCAAACTGCTACAACACTATAGTAAGACCCCTGGGACTGGTGTATAGTTTTTATCAACCTTTCTTGTAGCAGCAGGCCCTGGATACTGTCTCTTTGCTGTCCTCACCAGGGCTCCTTCCGCTGTGGAGAGTGTAAAGCTGGCTTCACAGGTGACCAGGTGAGAGGCTGCCAAGGCACTAGGCTTTGCCCCAATGGTCAACCCAATCCCTGTGATGTCAATGGCGAGTGTATCGTGGAGAGAGACGGCAGCATTAGCTGTGTGGTAAGATTTTAGAAAATTCTGACACTGAGCTTTATAAAATGTACCTGAAAGGTGAGTGAATTACTGGCTGGTTCACGTTACATTAAACATAATATCATGCCTTTTGTCTTTATGTGTGTGTCAGTGTGGTGTTGGTTGGGCAGGTAATGGCTATGTGTGTGGAAAGGACACAGATATCGACGCATATCCTGACAGTAAGCTCCAGTGTAGAGACAACAACTGTAAGCAGGTACTCAGGTCTACTCCCACTGCCTTTTCTTGCATTTAAATCATGTGAGTTTAAGAAATTAATGCTGTGTGTGTTTTTGTTGTGTTGTTTCCAGGACAACTGCATTTTTGTGCCAAACTCCGGTCAGGAGGATGCAGACAGGGATGGGATGGGTGACGCCTGTGATGATGATGCAGACAGTGATGGCATTATTAACATAGATGTAGGTAACTTAGATCCACAGGACTCTTAACTCTTACAGACCTTGGTGGACTCCAACATTCTATAAACAAAAATTTAACTTGAAATGAGCTTTTTCACCACACAGCAAATGTCATATGTCTGTCCCAGGACAATTGCTGGCTCGTCCCTAATATTGACCAAAGAAACAGCGACAAGGACGTTCATGGTGACGCCTGTGACAACTGCAGAACGATTGAAAATCCCTCACAGAGGGATACCGACAAGGATGGGCTTGGAGATGATTGTGATGATGACATGGATGGGGATGGTAAGTGTGTTTGTTCTTGCTTAATCATCAAATAACTATTATTAGCACACAGTTTTGCAATTGCTGTGTATGCACTATTGGGTGTAATTATAGTGACATTGCACATTTTT
The DNA here is from genome assembly GCA_029783725.1 of Acanthurus tractus. Classification (NCBI taxonomy): domain Eukaryota; kingdom Metazoa; phylum Chordata; class Actinopteri; order Acanthuriformes; family Acanthuridae; genus Acanthurus; species Acanthurus tractus. The sequence continues at coordinate 17,305,184 of JAQNCA010000027.1, read as the reverse complement.
TGTACATGGCCTTAACAGCTAAAAAGGTTGGATGGTCTTTAGTGAGGGAGGTGTAGTAAATGGACCATTACTGCGTTTATTGCATCAATTAGAGGTAATAAAGTTAAAAACACATTGTGAAACATTATGGCTCGTAATTGCATTAAAAGACTGCCATGTTGCTGAGGGTTATCCAAACTACTCACTGTCTGGACCAGTCTGTCCAGACATGAATACAACCAATAAAATCCTGTTTGGTGGTGAGTGTGCACTGGCAGCACTTTATCTGTTCAAGACATCCTCCTGTTGTTTTTGTTTCTGTTTCCAATTCACATCCTTAACCACTTAGATCACTGCCTTTCAGGGAAACAACTTCAGCGTCATTTAAAAAAACAAACAAACCTTTAAAAACCCAGAAGAAAACAGTGCTAAATGTTAAATGTTCCTACTGAAAGTATTGCCTCACAAACTTTTCTCACATACTTAACTTGATTGCCCTTTAAGAGTGCCCCTTATTTGTTCCACTGGAAACACATTTTTAAATCTCGCCTTTGTGAATTCCCACATGTTTACCTTAATATGCTTACGCATGTTCCATGTTTAGACTCCGTTAAGTGACCCCCTCATCATTCATTTCAGCAGAGTTCCAGCCTCTTGATCATTTGGTTATGTCTTTAACTCGGAGGCTGGATTGCTAAGCGCTTGGTCATGTCTGTCTCCTCTCTGAAAGCATTTTTCCACGGTAAGCCTCCGCCAGGCATTGAGGGCCACTGGAAACTATTTCACCTTCTTCGTCTTATGCAAACACTGCCATCTGGTGATACTTCTGACAGACTGGCTGTGGATTATCTCACTTTCATGTATTTTTACTTTCCTGTCAAAACTTTTACATAAGAAAAAGTGCCATGTTGTGTATGTTCCCAGGTTTGAATAATATAATTGACAACTGCCAGCGAGTCCCCAACCCAGACCAAAAAGACAGAGACAATGATGGAGTGGGTGATGCTTGCGACAGCTGTCCTGATATGGTCAACCCTAATCAGGTAACAACATTTTAAAAACAGCCTAAAAAAAGATGCACCTGATGCCATTACTCTAAATAACAGTGTTTGTTTTGTTGGCCTGCAGTCTGACTCAGATGATGACCTTGTAGGAGACACCTGTGACAACAACATAGACAGGTAGAGTCCACTGTCATGACCTGTGATATTAATGCAAAGATGTGTTAAGTTTTGCCATTTTGCTTTATCTGCCCTACCTCCTCCCTCTCAGGGATGGTGATGGCCACCAGGACTCAAATGACAACTGTCCCGATGTCATCAACTCCTCACAGCTGGACACAGACAAGGATGGAATGGTTTCAAATGATCTCTTTTCTTCAGACTTAATTCATTCAATGCATCACATTTCATTAATTTATCTCACATATGCAGACATATAGTTTTGTTTTTAAAATCGTGCAAATGTGCTGTTTTACCTTGACAGGGAGATGAATGTGACAATGATGATGATAACGACGGCATACTGGATGAAAATGACAACTGCAGACTGGTTGTCAACCCAGACCAAAAGGACTCAGACAGTAAGTATCACTTAGTGTTTGTTGCTGTGTGTGCATATGCATGTTTTCTGCTGTTTGGTTCCTGAGTGGTGTCTTTGTTTTTCAGACAACAGAGTTGGAGATGCATGTGAAGGAGACTTCGACAAAGACAATGTCATTGACAGAATCGACCACTGCCCAGAGAACGCTGAGGTCACCCTGACCGACTTCAGAGCCTATCAGACTGTAGTGCTGGACCCAGAGGGAGACTCTCAGATTGATCCCAACTGGGTGGTCCTCAATCAGGTAAACAACAGACAAAGTTCAACCTGCTCATTAACACATTTTGCATCATTAAATATGTGCTTAGTTAAGAGTTCCATGATATTATAATAACAGTAATACTCTCTTGTCCTGACAGGGAATGGAGATAGTTCAGACCATGAACTCTGACCCTGGCCTTGCTGTAGGTGAGCACAGATTTTTTCATACTATCTCATCCTCATTTGTTAAAAATTTCCCCTTTTCTTCATTGTTATTTTTTGTCAGACTTTTCTTATCTGTAGCGTTTCCTCTCCACTGTCCACATCCGTAGGCTACACGGCGTTCAGTGGGGTTGACTTTGAGGGAACTTTCCACGTGAACACGGTGACAGATGATGACTATGCTGGCTTCATCTTTGGCTACCAGGACTCCTCCTCCTTTTATGTGGTGATGTGGAAACAGACTGAACAAACATACTGGCAGGCTGCGCCCTTCAGAGCCGTTGCTGAGCCAGGAATACAACTCAAGGTTGGCAAATGGCTACATTTGTGTGCTGTACATTTTGCTGCTCATTAAAGATTGATGGCAGCAAGCTATAATCAGGACCTTCTGGAGTTAAGCTTCTCTTTCATCATTTGTTGTCATTAAAAGTCGTTCCTCTTATCCTCTATTGTGCTTCTTGTCTCTTTATTATTAGGTTGTGAAGTCTAAGACTGGTCCTGGTGAATATCTGAGGAACTCCCTGTGGCACACAGGAGACACTGCCGAGCAGGTCCGTCTCCTGTGGAAGGACCCCAGGAATGTTGGCTGGAAGGACAAGGTCTCCTACCGCTGGTTCCTCCAGCACAGACCGCAGATTGGATACATCAGGTACAAACAGACATACACCAACACTCAGAGACACATACATTCAAGCTGAATGAAGAGACTAACTGGTCGAACCTTGTGTGTAATCCAGGGCTCGCTTCTTCGAGGCTTCGAACCTGGTGGCAGACACAGGAGTGATTATTGACACCAGCATGAGAGGCGGGAGACTTGGCGTGTTCTGCTTCTCTCAGGAAAATATAATCTGGTCCAATCTGAAGTACCGCTGCAACGGTGAGTCCCTGCAAGTTAATGGCAGTGAAGTCAGCTACACAAACTCTAAGTATGCTTATGATGTGCTTTCTCTCTCATCCCCACAGACACTATTCCTGCTGACTACCAGGATCTCAATGCCCAGAGTGCACAGTGAACACAGAGAATAGGAGTGATCCATCAAGGAAAAACTTAAACCCTGTTCAATATATGGAGCAGAGCTGCACTGCTGAGAACAGAGGCAGAGTACACGAGACAAAAGGAAAGATGAATGTGAGAGGAGACATGATGGACATTTTAGGTGAAGGACTTTGTTGACGTTATTTTAGCTTTGTCATTCTAGTGAGAAGGTGCTAGGAGAGCAAAACATTAAGCTTTATATACTTAAATTCAGAGCTACTAGAGCCAGTACAGTGTTGTATATATCAGCAGGATTCTGTGTGTTGATTCAATATCACCTATCACTTTTTTATGAGTGCCGATAAAGATGCAATACTCCTCTTGAATATTTTGTTAGTACAATAAAATCTTGAGCATTTTACAAAAATTAAAGCAGGTTCTATTTCATTACCATTAAATCACTGTATGTTGACAATATGATGGAAAAATATGTAGCCAAATAAAGACATAACATGGCTTCAGTGGATGTTTTATTACAAGAGTTTGAACAATGTAGCCTGCACGACACGCACATCTCCGTTTAAAACATACTAGTTTGTCATGAAACGTTTCTGCATGATATTGTAATACACAGCCTTCACGGTGATGCGGCATATTTATGATTTTTTTGTAGCTTGATCTCAAAACTGTAGAGCACCATGTAATTTCTACATTCACATCAACATCTGAAATGCAGATATGTTCCAAAAACAGGTGAGTCACATGACAAGACTAATAATGAGTATATTCAAAAAAAACTTTCCACAGTTTGCAGAACCTTAGCCAAAATGTACATTTAAGTTAGAATAACGTGTTAGGAATACAATCAGACAAAAAAAAAGAGAATGTACTGATTTATTGATGACAATGTGCAATATATTACACATTAAACAAACAGCTGAAGGTTTTTGTTTGAATCTTGATTTCGGCACCAAACTCAACATCCAGTGTTGAATAACTCGTTGATAAAAGCACTCAAGCTACCTTATTCTGACCACCATCATGAGCCGACACATGACAAAGACAAGGTAAAAAGCCTTTCTAACTTTACAGAGAACAGCTGATTTAAGTGTCCGTGCATGCAAATAGATAATGTTCTCAGTTACAATTTTCTCTGTAACTGCCTCACAATCTGATAAGAGTTGTTTTCTGACATCTACCTTTGGCAAACGTTGCTCATCTGTGTCACTGCAGCTCTTCCAGAGAGGCCACTTCACTCGTATCACTGTTATATAATGCAGGTTGCCCTCTACAACAATGACAACTGGAAATGTACAAATGACACAGATTTTCCTAAGAAAAGAACTGGCTCAAAGGGAGCACTGACATTAACAAAATCTAAAACATTATTCTTGTGATCTCAGGGAAATTTCACAACATGGGTGTGTAATAATATCGAAAAGAGCTTGTTCTGTTGCATAGAAAACTTCTACAAAAGGGCGCAACATAACAAAGCATTAATGTATACAGCTTACATTTGAGCCTGAGAGATGAGTTTTTGAGCAAAGTCAGGGACAAATCTATCTCAGTTTACACCACATTGCTTTACAAAATGATTTGCAATTTCTTGAGACATACTTAAATAAATACAATTATTCTTGTAACATCTAACTTGAGATAAATTTGACCCTAAACTTTGTTAAAACTTAATGGTCCAATCGTAGAGAACTGAAATGCCTGGCTGAGAGTTAAAGCAACACAAACACAGGAAATACTTACAAAATACACTTTAAAATCTGAAAATTACAAGCAATCTATATGGGCTGGATGCTTCACGGTTCACAATGTAACTCAAATCCCATGTTTCTTTATGTAATTACAAACCTGTGGGTGATACAAAACTTTAGGAGAAAGTGGTAGTAAAAGATAAAAAAATTTCCATCAAGGTTTTAACAGCTTAACATTGTAAAACAAAATAAAAGAAACACTAGCATACAAAACAAAAGGCAACAGATAATCCTCCATTTTGAACACTGAGGGTAGTGTAGGGTTGTGTTTGAATGTAAAGGGGGATGTGGTTGTCCCTTAGCTCAGCGTAAGAGCTTCTGCCTGGCCACATCCCAAAAATCAGAGTAGCCTGATTCTAGTGTAGTGATGTGTGTCCTAGGCCTCAAAGCGCTTTGGGCAGACCATCGGAGCAACAAGGGTCCACATGTAGAGGAAGAGACAGACCCAACAGGATGCCATCTTGATCCAGAACACCGACCAGCTTCCATCCAGCAGTTTCTCAATCTTATGATCATCATAACTGCAAAAAAAAATTACATAGTGAGAGAACTGAGCAAAGACTAAGAAGGATAAAAGGACTGATTTTTAACAACAGAGCAAGCTCAAACCTACAATAACTTTTTTGCCACTCGAGGGCAGCAGAGAAAAGATATAAAGAACACTGACACATAATATGTTGGCACCAATAATCAAGTCTTGTCCTGTAGCTGATTTTGTCCACTAAAGACCTGGCTCATTTGCAGCTTATTAGTCAGTCTCATAAATCAGCTGGATGCTACCGCTTGTCTGTCTGTTCTTTAATGCTTCACAGGAAGGTCTGGCTTCTTTTTTTCTTTTTTGAAAACATTTGCTTGCTGGATAAAGTGAGATGAGAGTGAGCCTTGCCTGTGAGGCACAAAACCAAAACAATGAGCTGAAATACACAGCTGTATCGAGGAAAGGGAAGTGACACAACTGGGTGTTACATTGCATTTCACTTACACTTCCAAAAACCTCTGTGTATTAACAGTTTGATTACTGATGATACATTCAAATGTCTTTGGAATTGAGGTGATAGAATGAATTCCCATACAGACATTTTCTTGTCAGACATTATAAGGTTGTCATAGCAGGAAAAGCACAGGTGCAAAAGACTAGTGTCCAACAAAACCACAACAGGATCCTGAAAAATAACAAATGGAAAGCAGAGGTGACTGTAATAAGATATGAACAAGAAGTCTTGTGGAATGCCCTTTACTTCTGAGTTCTTTGAGCCATTTTTAAAGTAAAGTAAAGATGCTTTGTGAATTCTTCTTAAAAGCATATCTTTACATGCCAAAGCATTGTACTACCATCAGACCGTGTATCACACTGAATTTCACTTACTGGAACCAGTTCGTGACAGTCATCATGACGTAGAGGGATCCCAGGAAGAAGACAAAATGGAAGTAAGCGTAGCTGTAAATGGTTCCATCTCTCTCATCATATACCACGTTCTGGCCTGAACCAGTCTTCTCCTCATCATAGTCATCTGAAAAGCACACATTTGATAATGCAAAATATGAATGGACTTGGTTTAAGTTACACTAGAAATGGATCACTTGAGCCAGGAGAAAGGACATAACAAAAAGTCCAACATTCTAAGGTATATTCTATATTCATATTCTAAGGTAATGGGTTTATAAGGGAATAAGTGGCAATGTATTGTATATCTCCAACATATTAAAGTGTTCAAAGTGTTCCAGCAGGGGGCAGTGTCAAACTATGGACAGTTCCACTTAGTCACTGGTGCTGCTTCACCGTGTCATACACAACCTAGTAACAGTGACATCATCTGTGTTTGCTGACCAATACTTTCTCACCATCCTCAGTCTGGCTGAGGAATAGCAATGAGCAAAGCCTGTGTGAGTGTGCAAATGGCTGGGGACTTATAAATACACACTTAACAGGCCGGAGATAAAATGGGACAAGAGGGGAGGGAGGATAAAAAGCTGTGATTTGACTACCCTTACCTGTGTCATCTCCAAAACAGAAACAGCAGCGAGCTCTCTGCAGGATAAAGAAAAACACTGAGGTTACCACCTGACTAAAACTGACACATGCATCTGGTCTGCCAGGCCACATCTGTGTAATTTGATAAGGATGTATAATCTAAGAGCCTAAGCAGTGGGGATTTTGAGTTCTATTAATCTGTTTTGCCAGTCTGTATATTTCATTACGACATCTTGGGAGAACTGAATATTTATGCATTTACCTCAGTTTCTGGCTCACTGTTCCTACACACTCTGAGCGCTGCAGAGCTTCGCTTAGTGGTAGACGTCAAGCTGGAGGAAAGGTGGAGTAAGAGAAAAAGAGAAAAATGATTAAAAGCCAGATGGAGGGAGAGAAGGGTTTAATTCTGTCTCTCTGTATTTTTCCAATAATTTGCAGTGTCAGATTGCTGCAAAGTCAGAACCCCCACAGCTCGGGGAATGACCACGAGAGACATGATGCCTCCACTTGATGGGAAACACATGTGAGCAAATGCAAAAAGCCATAGTTCTTCTCTCTCACACCCTTGGTTTAGCCGCAGCCAATCCTACAATGCCTCTCTGGAGTCACAGCCAATCAAATCTACCCTGTCTCTGTTGCTACCAAAAAAAATACATTACTTTTATTACATATCACTTCTAAGACAATTGCTGTTAATGGGTTTGGACTGTATCCCTTCAGCTCTTTAAATATAATGACATAATACATAATTCTGGGAAACTTGGTTTTGTTTGAGAAGAAGGCGGCGTGTATGTTAATGTGCGTCTTACCAAGAGTAAAGGACACAGCCAAACAGGATGACAGTTCCCACAGCAGTGACGATTTTCTTGTCACTCTCCGTCCCAGAGTTGAGGGGAAACGAACACACAGTAATGTTCACACCATCTCTCTCCACCACTGAACAGAAAACATATGCAGACAGAGATGGATAAGGTGAAAACATTAAAAGAAATAGGGAAATTGTGCAAGATGCAATGAGTATGAATATTTTGGCACAGCTGCTGCAGTGGCATGTGGTGTGGGAAGACAAAATAGAGATCGTATGAAATGCAGCAAGTATAAAAACATCAACAGGCAGTATAACAGTGTGCAGTTTACTTGTCCATGTCAAGCTTTGTTCACACTGCACATTTTTTTGTCTAGTGTTGGAAAGTCATCAACTACATAATTGATCAATGACAGTGGGTCACACATGACAAGATATTTGATCAAAAAATACCCAATGAGTTTGCCTGGTCTAAAAACTAGATTTTGTTTGACAGAACTGATGGAACTCAAGTTGTTTGTCCACTGATTTGCAGCAAAAAAGGAAGAAAGAAATAGAAAAGAATTTGGAGATATGAGACAACGGGTTGGAATACAAGGACTGAAAGATATGTCTGTTTTGCAGAGAGAGTGGAGGTAAATAAATATGTTTGCAGCTGCCTGCTGATGAAGATTTACAAGTAAAGCAATTATATTACTGTATAAACTACATGCAAATAGCTAAATGATAAGACTGGGCTCAGAGAGCTACTGTAGATGACAGCAGGAGTATCTGTTCTCACTGTCTCTTACTTGTTGCATGGCACCACAGCCTATGCACAGCAACAAGATATTAAGCATGCAGCAGCATGTGCTGATATATGTGCTGAAAAATATGTCATGGGCAGGATTATTCCATTATATATATTGTCTCATGTCTGCACATTTTTTCCATGTTAAATAATTATTAGTTATTGACCAATCAAGAGTTGAAAAAAACAGATGGGCCTCTAGGCAAGACATGTTTGTCTTTTCTCGGAAAGTCTGTTAAATCTATATTTCTATTTGTTGATTTCAACAAGATGATTCACAATCATATTTCTTATAAAAACTCACTGTGTCATGATCTAAGCACCAACTAAATTATTTTAACCTACAAACTGCGGTTTGTTCTAAGTTTTCATAACTACTAACAATACACAAAATAAATTATCCTCAAACACTGTTACCACACGGGCCACTAAAATAACAGGAGATGTTTGAATCTTTCCATTTAAAAACCCATCTCTCAAAACAATATATGTGCATTTTGTTGGGTGGTAATTTTTTCTGTCTCAGCCTGAAAAAAACGTTTTTGCCACCGTGAAATTCTCCAGTTTCCAGTGTCTTTCAGTGTTGGAAGCTGTTGCAATACTATTAATTTTACACAATGTTTACTGCCGCATTTATGAGTCTAATCTGCTGATCAAAGCAGATTCTGCTCGGTAACAAGGTGGACAGGTGTCTGTTCATACTCACTTTCTTTTGGTTTGCTGGAGAAGGCTGAGAAGGTGAGGTACATGACGTAAACACTGATGACTCCTGGCTGCAGCAGGCCTGATGTGGGCTGAACTGCAGGAACACAAATATGATCATAGGATCTAAATACTTTAAGTATCAGACTCAACAGTCTTACTTATCACTACTCCACCACCTAAATGTAAATGCTAGTATATCCATTTGTATCACACAGTCAAATGAGATAATGTTCTTGTAAGTATAGGTCCTTACGTTTCTGTATGCATGGTGAGATGGCCAACAGGGAGACGATGAGGCACAGGCTGCCGTTGATGCCCAGAAAGATCTTGTTAAGTAAACAGGCCTCAGGGTCAGTGTAGAACAGACCCATGAAGACTACGGCTCCTACTGCAGCACTGAATAGCATCAAGGTCACAAAGGCCAAAGCCGCGTACCACATACGATTATACTTTACTCCTGAACTCCTGCGGATAGAAAAAGAAGACAGAGAAAGAAAACAGACAGCAGAAAGGAAAAACATAACATCAACAGGGGTTAAGCAAATTAGATAAGTAAAAAAGAAAAATTAAGCAGAGGAAAAAAGCAAAGAAAACTGACAGCCTGAAGAAAATTGAAATTTCAAAGAAAGAGAAAGTTATGTTCAGCAAGTTATTCCTGCCCAAAACAAAGACACGATTATGACTGCTAAAGTGCTTTCATATCAGTTTTATCTGGTCTAGAAATGTGGGGTTTTCATAAAAACTAAATAAGTGAGTACAAGTGCACATACAAATATGTACTGAGAGGTTCAGGTTTACTGCATTGGTAACCAGACCATTAAAGGTTTTTGAAAGAATCTGAAATCTGTGGTATGTGTGTGAGAAGGGAAGGGGAAACTGAGTGCACACTGCTCAACCATATGTATCCTGTGAATCTGGCTGGCCTGCTTCCAAGCCTCCCCGTCACTCAAAAAAAACCCCACAAAGCTACATGACTCCCCTTAAAAACCTTTTTTAAAATCTAAATAGTCCAAATGTAGAATATGTCCCACCCTCTGATTTCCTTAAAAACAAATGAAAAGAGCACAGCACTCTCTCTGATTACAGGGCATCCATGCACACGGAAGTGAGCCAGACTTTGAGTTACTAGGTCAGAAGAGAGTGAGGAGCAGAGAGACGACATGTTGCTCTCACCAGTTTGTGTTCCATCTGTGTGCAAACTCCACCAACAGCATAAGCTGGATCAGCAGGAAAATGAACCCGCAAACAGCTCCTACATAGCGCCACACTGCGCCATGAACAGAGGAAGAGACAGGAAGATCGTTTTTTGGATGAGAAAGACTTATGACAGATATCCATGACTTAATGCAAGATGTTGCACTTTCCTGTTGCAGCTTATTACCTCTTGTGTCTACAACCCTTTTGTAACCATAGAGATATATTAATGGTATATGATCTGGCAAAATATATAATGAGTGTCCTAAGTTTACCTTCCAGGAAAGTATCTTGCTCTGGGAGAAAGAAGCCTCCAGCGCAGCATGCCACCAGTGCAACAAACTTCAAAAACCAGAACCTGACATTCAACATATAAAGAACATTTTAAGCTGCACATAAACCGCAAAAAAAAATAAAAATTACAGCAATTACAATAAAACAATGACTTTTGACACAGCAGCCTCAGTGTGACTTAGACTTTTGATACTGTTAAGAGGATTCATGGAAAAAATAGAACATATTTACTATAACCAATCCCAAAATACTCCAGCATCATAAAATCTGGTGTTACAGATTAAAGGTGCTTATGTTAATGACATGAATAAACTGAAATGATCTAACGAATACCAGCATTTGTAGAAACCTGTCTGCTTGTAATGTACCTGAGTGCTTAGAATTTGTTTGTGATCACATACCATAACTTCAGAGTTTCACTTACTAAATATTCACTAAATATTACAGATAAATACAATCCATTTAATAACAGCCAGGCCAAAGGGTGGACATTAAGAGGGGCAAAGTCTTCTTACCCATTATGCACAGCTGCCCTCCAGCCTGTGCTGTTGTTGACTCGAATGGTGAAGATGCAGAAGAAGAAGAAGAAGCAGGACATGCCAAAGCACACCTTGTAGACAGCAGAGTAACCAACCAGAGTTTTGCAGTCTTCCCCTGCATTCATCTTCTCACACATTTGACTGTAAAATGGGATCTGATTGACAAAACCACAAATCCAGAATACTTTGATTAGATCATTATGGTCTACAAAAAAACTACACCTCTGCTCATGTTTGTCTAGTACGCGGCCTCAGAGAAAAGGATCCAATAGCATCTATTCTAAACGTCACGCCTCTAAAGGAGCAAAAAGAGAGAACAGGCAGCAACAACAACCCCTCTTTCTCTCCTTGGAGCCCTCTTTCATTCCCTGTTCTCTACAGGCTGTTAGAGGGGCCTTACAACTAGCTGTCAGTGTACGCAAACAAAAGACACAGATGAATAAATTAACTGCCTTTAGCAAGTCAGAAAGACTGGGAAGAGCAAAAAGCAAAGAGAGCAAGAGCAAAAGAGAAAGACTGGGAGATACTCCTCAAAATAAGTTTTGCAATATCTATTTTGAACTACAGTGAACTGCATAGAAAAAAGGGGAGAGCAATGTCAGAGCTAGTATAGTAGATATGGACTTGCTATGGTCTTCAACAGGAAATCAGAGGCGCTACAGTGGCTCAGTACCAACAGAAGAGACGGTCTTTAAATTAATAAACAAAGAATGCAAGCTTAAATATCTGTTCTCTTCTCTTCTCTGAGATCCTACATGCGTAGATGTAGACCAAGGTCAAATAAAAACTTCTTTTAAAACAAAAATAATAATATATCATAGCATTTATTATCATATATTATATGATAACAAATTGTTTGACTTGGCTTTAGAAGTATTATGTTCCTGAGCTTGTGCACATGGGTGAGATGCCAGGGGATTGAGATATCATCACCTCAGTGTGTAGTACAGTCCAGAGCCAGATCACAACACTGAGTAAAAAGCCCATTTTGGAGCTTTTGTCTCATGTTGAGGACCATATTAGCATGTCCATGGTGTAGTGATTAAGAAGGAAAGGGGCCGGCTGTTTCAGACAGCTGTAAATCTCTTGAGAAAAGACCAGCACTCTCATATGCACAATGGCTGCTCTCTTAGCTAGGACTTCCCACTGTGCTCAGCGTGTGACTGACAGTGTCGATGTATATGTGTATATATGTGTGTGTAACTCAGCAGGCTTGTATGAGGCTATCAGAGGCCATTTTTTGCCTAGATAGGCCTTTACAGAGTTCTTTTCTCACAAGGAGAAACACAGCAGGAAGTTGTTTAAATACTGTACAGTAGACCCTGACAGAGAAAGAAGGAAGAAAAACTGGAGAGGAAGTTTGGCGAATGCAAGTGACTTCAAGCAGAGCTTTAAGTCAAGGAAGCTTGGAGTTATTTTCACTGTAACACAGTCAGTTGTGGGTGTTCTTCCCAGATATAAAAATATTATTTTCTGAATACTTTGTCTTCCAGTCTTATGTATGCTCACACATACTGCATACACTCTTTCTTGAAACTTAAAAAAAAATAAAAAGAACGAGGGGACATTGTATAAGGACATCATCTCTGACACCTTATGCCCAACTGTAACTGCCTGTCTCATTCAGATGATGAGAATAACTGCATTGTGGCAAATAACAGAATATAAAGACACTTTACAGTTGAGTTGGAATTTCACAATAATATACATGGTCTTGTATAATAACCATTCAAAGCACTATTGTGGAGGAAAAAAACATGGTAGCTGCAAAAGTGAAAAAAGGGAACATGTGTGTTTTCTATAAGCCTGAACTGATGCCCCTAAACTATAGTCATACTATTGGGTAGATACACAGGATTTCAAGGTAAAATTGAGAATGTCTTTTTTGCCTGTAGCAATAATATAAACCTTAACTTTTGATTGATAGCTCTGACATGGCAATAATAGTACATTTTGAAAATCTGAAATCCTATTCTGTTTACAGCAAAGAGCTCAACACAAAGGTCTGCTCATCTAACAAGAGATCATCCCACTTTAAAATAAATGTGTGTTGAGAGTGTACAACCACAAAATACTCTTTTCTTTTTCATGCCATTATTTTCTTTAATTACAGACCTCTGTTGTCTATGACACTCAGATGCCCTTTCATGTAGAGTTGCTAACTTCTGAAGCCTGGGTAAGAGTACAGATTTTATATACCTAATAGTGTGAGACAAAACTGTTGGCTTAGTTACAAGAACTTCTGAACAGATCTCCAGTTTTGCATTCTGTGTTTTTAGCAAAATGGCCTAGTTTACAGAAAATCTTGAGCATTTAAATATACCTGTAATATAACACACTAAAAAGCATATATGGTATTTGCTGTGTTTCAAGGAGGGACTTACTTGGTCTTTCAATTCCCCCACCACAGTCGGGGACATCATGATGACACAGATGATAGTGACCAGCAGGAAGTAGAAGGCATACATGATTCTGGTACCTGTGGATTGCTTAATCTTGGGGCAGCAGTTGCAGCAGCATGAACAGGCTGCTGAGCCACAGCAGCAAGCCAGCTGCAAACAGAGAACAATGAAGAGAAGAGGGAAATGAGAAACACAATAACATTACTTTCTAAATTTTCCACACCATTATAAGCTATCTGATACAGTAATAATGTATTTACAGGGCACTCTGATAAAGTAGGGCCATGGTTTAAGCATGTATTTTTCAATTATCTCAAATGTTAGCTTTAAGACACTGCACTTTGACCTTCCTGAAGGAAAAAATTAAACAAACAAATCTATCAGATACAAACTCCAAACTGACCAAATTGCATTTCTTTTTTTCCACAAAAATTACACAAGTAAAGAAAAAGAGCAGTTGACAGAAAATAAAAACAGAAATATAGAAGCAGAAAAAAAGTCCTTATGGAGAAAAATAATCTTGAGAGCCAAGTTACTCATATACTGGGGATTATACACAAAATTTTTTAATTTTTAATTGTCCTACAGGAATCAATTAAATTTCATTCATACAGTTCCAAAAATATTTCCTTAGATGCTCAATTCAGTTAAGCCTAACACCGCTAAAGATATAACTGACACCAAAATTATCAAGACGGATAAATATCCCTACAGGTTCAAGTATTTTTTTTCTTTTCATTTTGTGGTAAACTGTCCCTTTAAGATGTCTCCCCTGTCTTAAAACTTACTTTTTTATATTCAATGATAAAAAAATATGAAACAACATTTTTTTTGAAAAATTCATCAATGTTACATTTTACAGAATCCAACTTTCATTTCTAGATAACTGCTAACACTACAAAATTAAATGTGCATGTTTGGGCACTTAAGAATACAACATCTTAAGTAGTTGAAAGATTGTTTAGAGTTTGTGGCAAAATGTTATGCGTGTCTGTTGCCTTTCAGACATATTTCAACATATTTGTCTTTTTCCAAGGCTTTAGTTGTCATAAACCTCCAACAATCACTATTTACAGAGAGTCTAAAGGGAAAGAAGACAAAAATAGGCAACTGATTGAACAGGGAAATACACTTGTTTGACTGTCATTGCTTATTTATGGTTTCTATCTGGGGGGACAAATCCCTTCCCCTCTTTCACAGTGGCAACTCTTGGTCAATGTAGACAGTAAAGTCTTGTCCAAAAATGTACACAAACACACACACAGGCCACTCTGTTTCCTCTGACAGGCCCTCATACAGAGGGACGGTCTCAAACAGGCCCTGTGTTCCATTCAAGAGGGAGGAGGCTCTGCAATTATACAGTATAATGTCTTTCTGTAGCTACCCCACCCTGCTTTAGTAAGCCTTTTACTCCTTCGTCTTCTTGGTCTACTGAGCACACACTGCTGTGGTGAAAGGTTGATTTCCTCTGATGTGGTGTGCAGATGAGGTGTGGTACTCTGTTAAAGAGCTTAGACACACCATTTGTACCTTTTATGCTTATGGGATGTTACACAGATTTAGCTAGTGATAAGAAAAATGTGATGGAGTGGGTTACATACCAAGGCTAATCTGAGCTGCAGAGAAAAACTATCTCTGAGTACTTTCGCTGTGGTGTCAGGGGAGTGGTAGAAAATTATAGGCAACTGACTTGCCAACAGCTGCTGACCCATCAACTATACAGTGTCATGGCTCTAGATGGAAACATCTTATTAAAGTTGTCTAATGACATGTGTTTGACCATAGGCCAGTTACCCCAATCTTTAGCAAAGTCAACATCGAAGGTTGAACACCTCATACAAACAATTTTATAAAAACAAAGAAACAAAACAAAGAAAACAAAAAACACTACTATTTTCTCACTGCATGTCAATAAATTGCTCCCGTGCTGTTCAAACCATTTACTTTTGTATCATAACTGTTTTCCTTCATGTACTTTCATCTACTGTTTTCAACTTTTCCTTCAAATTACAGCAAAGACAGTGAAAAAAATAGAATAGAGAAAAAGGGGGAATGCAACAAAGGTCCCCTGCCAAACAGGACATTGCAATCATATAACCATGAACCCCAAGGCGACCAGGCCTCAGTTCTGATGTGCTTGGTCAGTGTGGGTTTCCAATAACTGTCCACTCATAATTAATACTTTTTTGCTCCCTAGAACTGCTAAGGCACCCTTGAAAAATCTGTTCATTCAGTCACATTAGTAATCCAAACCCTTGTCTGTGAGTGTGTCCTAAGTCGGGTATGATACTGTACTGATCTAGTAAAGCCAGTGTGCAACATCGTCTGATGTGTTGCGTTCCGCTCCAGATGCCAGTAATGTGTGGTATGCTGCAGACTCGTGGATCTTCACAGGCACATGGTCAGGATCAAGCTACTTCTCTGCCAATATGGCTGGGTCTCCCTGCTTTCTCTGTCCTGAGGTTTCCCTGATAGCCTCCTCTGGATGATCTACTTAATTGTTTTTTCCTTGTAGGAAAGAACGGTTGTTATGGCCTTGCCTTTTCCTGCAAGCAGTCTGTTGCTGGTTGATATTTTCCATGTGAAACACACTAGAGAGTCTTAAAACTCAGTTAAAGATTTGAGAAAAACATAACTGTTTGTTGCTATTGTTACAGAGGTTGATTCAGTTTTTTTCTTTCTTTTTCTTTTTTTGGAAATGTGAGGTGTAAAATCATTGATTACACTTTTATGCCATCAAGAAGAAAGCACTACAACACTTAAACTCCGTGGCCCCAGATGTATTGATGTCATGTGAGTACCCAATGCATACTTCAGACCAGATAAATACACAATTTTCTTAAGTTAGCTGCAGGTATTTAAAAAAAAAATCATGAAGTAAACGGTAAAAAGACAAAACCTTATTATTAAAAAAAGGTTTAGGTTCCTTGTCATTTAACTTAATGTCCATACTTCTGCTGTAATGCATACACAGAGTTCCAGCCTATAATCTGAAATGAGGTCAATGTATGTGGCCCCTGGTCTCTATTTGACAACTCAAAGCATTACAGGATAAACTGTTTCCTTTGTCTGTGTTGCACCCATGTCTTTCTTAATGGGCGGTAAATTGACCACGACATACTGAAAAAAAAAACAGATGATTTGAGTGTAAAGATATTTACATTCCATTAAGAAGGCAGTGTTTCACCAGAGGCTCGCACACAGTAATGGGGCCAAAAGCAAACTTCAGCAGAAGTGATGGGAATCGGGAGTGGGGAAGAATGTCTCTGTGAATTCCACCATACACAGATACAAAGAATATCCATGGTAACCAACACTGACCCTACCAACTTCATGGGCCACCCTCTCTCCTCCTCCCCCACTGCTTGCATGCCCCACCAGCATGTCGACAGGTGGTCAGCCTGTCTGCAGTGTATACCCCTACTTCAATATCAACAGCAGCCCCCCTTTGGCTTGTTATATTGCTTTAACAATTTGTCCCAAAGATCACCGTCTCGTGCATCAGTTAACATTGCACTTAAGCTACTTGTGAGGCCAAGCTTTAGGCCTGGCAGATTAAAATAAGCCAAGACTCACTTTGCTGTACTGAGTACTCACTACACTATGATTGTGAGACTCTCAGTAGACAAAGACTTGTCTCTTTTTCACTCAGCCTGAAGCTCTGTTTCACTCTCTTCATCTCATTTCCTCTATCCTCCCCCACCCTTTTACTTGAAAGCTTGTTGTCATCTCTGTTTTTGTTTTCCTTGAAATTTCTCCTTCTCACCCTTTCTGTTATCCTCTGCTGCCCTTCACCCTAAATCACTTACTACAAATGTTCAGCAACCTACTAGCTGGACAAAGCAGTGATAATACTCTAAGAAACAAACCCAAATGCTATTAAAGTGAAGTAAAGTAGTTACAGAGACAGAATTCATCTGTTTGAGCTCGGATTTATCAAAAAACTCTGACCTACAGCTGGATGTTAATTAACACATGTGCTACAGTCCTGCAATTGTAAGACCACATCTGTGACTAGACTTAACAAAGCACTGATGATAATTACCATGTTTTTCTCCCTCCTAGTCCTTATTATTCTCAAACCAGCAGTGTTGGAAAAAATTGCAGCGTTTAGCAAACAGGAAATGGCAAGGGTAACCTAAATCAAACACACAAGGGTAAATTCTGAAGCACATGGTCATGAAGACATGACTGCTTACGAAATACAAGCAGGTTGATTGCAAAAATAGGTCACTCACTATATCACTGTTAGCACAGTAAAGGGGATTTCTCCCTCTACAAGTCAACCAGTCAAGCCTCTAGAGTTGGAGAGGGGAGACATCTGATAAAATCTGGGTGGAATTACTAATATAATTTTCTCTTTTTGTGTGTGTGTGTGTGTTTTTTTTAACTTGTGTGTTCATTCAATAAAAATGCTTTAGTGCATTAAACCATATGCGCATACATGTTTAACAACAATTTCCAAAACAAGTACTGCTGATATTATGTGCAGCATTTGTGAATAGTTGAAACCAGTCTACAGAAAGGATCTGTTTCTTCCTGCTATGACTGACACAGGTTTTCCCATTATCTGTTTGATCAGAAAGATAAACTCATTATCCGATTAGTGATTATGACTTTCATGTTCATCAGCAGTGAAAGAAACACCCTTTTTCACTGGAAAAATATAGCGCCACAAACAGATATGACTCATGTATGAGATGAGCAAACCAACTTGACTGGAGGAATGTGGTATAACAGTTTCAATGGCTACATCCCTGGCAGTATAAACCTCGGGTTGATTCAAACCGTCAGCATTGTTGTTTACTCCTCTTCAGCTCTAATACAATCATCTTTACACTTGGTCCTTATTTACATCATTAGATTCTGCGTTTCAAATAAACTTTTTGTTGTAAATAGTTGCCTCACACCTGCAGGAATTCCCTCTTAGTTAGAGCTTAATAATAAAAGCAGCTAAAAAAGAGGACCACAAAGAATCATGTCAGACCAATGGCTCAGACGAGGCTGTAGACACACCCTATTATCTCAGATTACAGCAATGCTTAGTGTTGAGTTGAGTGAGGAGAAACCAACAGAGTGAAAAAAATGAGGGTAAGGAAAAAGATTTAAAAAAAATTTAAACAATAGGATATGAGGCAGAGTCTTTCTCACACACAAGTGGGCCCAGCTCCAGAGTAAGAACCTCTCCATTTCCCCATATATTGTGACGGACAACCCGACTATTGTCTTTATAGCTAGGCAGCTGTATACACACAGCAAAAATGTATCACTGCTCTGTTTCCTATACACAAAGGGGGGTCTTTGATTCTCTCTTGGCAAATACAGCCCCTAGCTACAACCAACAGAGAGAACCTTGACTCCAATGGACAGAAAAGAAAGACAAAGAACAACTGAGGTACAGTGAAAAGGTAAAAAAGGGGAAGAGATTAAACAATTCCAAGCAGAAAAAGGAGTCCACCACAAGTGTAACCAAAGGAAACAGACCAAACAAGAACAGGAAGACAGTCACAACACACAGCTATATATACAGATCAACAGGCTAATCACACATAGTGCTGTGTATAATGGACCTGTTTCACTTCCCTAAGTGTCTTGTTTGCTAGGTTGAGGCTTCAGTTACCCGGAATTGCACACAACATCAGGCAGTTTTTATCCACAACCTACAGCTGATACAAATGGCTCAATGAAAAAACTTATATGGAATTTCAAAGGGTTACATCTGCATGTTAAACTCTTACACATGAAATAAAGACAGAGACAAGACTTGCGAAGATGTCAGAGGGGGACTGTTGAGGGAAAAAAAACACTGCCGGATGATTGTTCAGAGGGAGACAAAAGATATGAAGAACTGTCAAGGATGTCCCTGTGGGAAAATGTACTCTGGCTGCTGCTGACTACAGCAAATTCCTGCTGGGAATCTGAAAATAGCAGAAATGTCTCACATACACACAGGTGGCCAGTAATTCCAATCAAGGAATTTATGTTGGAGGGGGCTGTTACAGATGTTTCAGTGGCCATTTTCATTTAGGCTAAAGATTTACAAGACATGGGATCTTACAGGTCATCAACATATTTTTTGAGGATCACCTGTCCCTCTGTATCATTACAGTCTATGTTCCATGACCTTAGCAACAAGCAGTAAAATCATCTGATGCTGACAGCTGTGTTTGTGTGTTACTGGGCTCCAGGTTGACATTTAGCAACAAGTTTCACAATAAATGTTTGTGCGATGAATCCCATTAAACTTATACCGCATAAAACTTGCAGCAATATTTTTTCAACAGAGCATTATCCTGCTTCAGTCATGAAGTAAATATTTAAAAAACCCACCCTAAATTAACCATAATAAAAAATTAATAATGATACTCTGCCCAACAAACATTCTTGTTATCCTGTATCACCTTGATATAAGCAAGAGAGCCAAAAATGTCACAATGGACAGAGGTTGCGCCAGGATTGCTGATCCAAGCTGTGCCTTCTGTTGTGGCTCTGATGCTTAGAGCAATTATTATTACTGCTATTCATTATTATTATTATTATTATTATTATTATTATTACAAGCATTTCTACTGTTGGCATTGTTATTAGTACTCTTAATAG
>JAQNCA010000027.1:17206691-17218052 GCA_029783725.1 Acanthurus tractus | reverse complement strand
GTGTGTGTGTGTGTGTGTGTGTGTGTGAGCAGTTTGTTTTGAGTGATACTCTGTCGCTTCCCTGGCAGGGAAACTTGCTAATTTACTATCTCTCAAACAGATGCCACATTATGCCTCCAGCATTCACATACAAACATGCATACATTACCAAAAAACCCGTTCACATATGTGCCTGAATCAAGTTTGAGAGAATCTTTGTTTTAACTCAACTGTTCATGACAGAAGCTTTGAAAAAAAAAAAAGTAAGCTTTAGGTTGTTCGTCAGTACATATGGATCCATGGATCCAGCAACAACAAAAAAAATGCCATACAAATATTAAATTTTTGTTACACTTTGGCCTATCGTTTACATGACAACTGCATTTTGGGAGCCAGCGTACATAATTGAAACAGTATGTAATTTTTTGGGGGAAAATGATGCTGCCTTGTAAACTAGCAAAACACAATTCTTGTGAAAACTGGGATGACGTGGCCCCAAATCACACACGACTTTTACATTTTTCAGTTTACTGGCTTTTGCACAGATAAAAAAAACAAAACTAATGGCAAACTACTGAGCTTTGTTTGTGCTGCACACTCAGCTGAGTTTATTAATGCTGCTCCAGCAAAATGTCTGTTCAGAAAAAAGTGTGCGCTGTCATTTTATTGTTTGCACTCACTGTGTTGCACAGGAAAGCTTTGCATGTAGGCACATGGTGTTACAATGTGATGATAATTTGAAAAGTTACACTGACAACCACTGGCCTGGCATGCAATCGTTTTTTTTCGACGCACACAAGCAACGTTTTCTCAATGTTGTCACATGAACGCAGAGCTTTTTTAAAGTTCTTCCCTTTCAGAAAAAGAGGAACTACCTCTTTTTATGCTACAGTGAGATGGAACCCTCACCCTAAACCTAAGCCTCGTTATGGCAGAAGTGTAACTGAATGAATGTGAATATCATTTACTTTGTAAATCAGCATTTCAGTGAAGTCCCCAGTCTTCTGCATCCCATGGTGACTTCTTCAATGCCTCAAAGAGTCCTGCTACAGGGGTTTTATCTGTAAAAAAGAAGACAGGAAAAAAACATTGGCCCCTGAATCTTGCAGCCAGTGTGGACAAACACACATTTTTATTTATGTTATGCATTTTAAGCCACCATGGACAGAGGAAATTATTGGAAGTAACAGATCATTATTTCAATCACAAGATGAATTTTTCACGTTGCTCAACCCGGGCATGTCACAGTTGCCAACATATATTGTCAGAAACTAACAGGATCTTGTGTTTATGGTGCACTACTGACTTGAAGTGAGTGTGTGTTTGTGTGTGCGTGTATGTGTGTGTGTGTCATGAAGAGTTGGTTTGGCCGAGTGCCATGCAGCTGGAAGCCATCATAGAACCAATTACTTTCTGTCTTTTGCTCTCCTTCGCTCTTTCTCTTTCTTCCCTCTCTCTGTCGTTCCCTTCATCTCTCTCTCCTTTGCTTCCATTTTCTCCGTCTGTCTGATTTTAATTCTGCAGGCCCGTTTCTTTGTGAGCCAAGACTTATCTTCACAGTTAACCCTTATTTTTGACTTCGCTCACATTTTCCTTGCACCAATATAACTCAGCACCAACCTTTCCCCAATGCAGTCTTCACCTTTCCCCAATCATCTCAAATCCCTTCTTTCATCCAAACTACTTCATCCTCCTAATCACCCTCTTAAATATGTAATTGTTTTTTTGTCTTGACTTCTCCTCATCTTGCTTAGCAACTCTGGTTATTGATTCAGATGTGAAATGTTTGTAAGCCTGCATGTTCTGCCAACACAGCCTCGGACCAATTTACAGTAACATGTTTGAGCTGCAACTCATGTCATGATTGAAGGGCAGCAAGAGTGTAAACACTGATTACAGATCGTGTACTGAATGAATGTGTCACCAGAGAGAGAGAGAGAGAGAGAGAAAGAGAGAGAGAGAGAGAGAGGCAGTGAAGGATGGAGGAAGCAGGAGAGTTAACAGTGTAAACAAATGACGAGTGTAATGAGGATAAAGCACCACTGTGAACAAGTGAGCCTTTGTCTTCACACATACCTGCTCTCTTTCCTCCCTTACTGTCTCTCTTGCAAACACACACACACAAACACACACACACACACACACACACACACAAACACACACACACACACGTACACATAAAAGGCTGTATCATGTTTGGCTTTTTGGGAAATGCAGTTTATTGAATTTTAAAGAAGCGAAACAGAATCCA
The DNA here is from genome assembly GCA_029783725.1 of Acanthurus tractus. Classification (NCBI taxonomy): domain Eukaryota; kingdom Metazoa; phylum Chordata; class Actinopteri; order Acanthuriformes; family Acanthuridae; genus Acanthurus; species Acanthurus tractus. The sequence goes on along the minus strand of JAQNCA010000027.1, from coordinate 17,215,822 downwards.
GCACTTCATTGAAAGTGTGTGAATGAAACACTTAATGATGTTCAAGTGGCAATGCCAAGGTGGAGTTTTCTCTCAATATTTTCTACCTGTAATTACTTAAGCAAAATGAATTGAGGTAAAAGATGTGCAAAAACAGACTCTTCGTTAAGGGAGGAGCAGCTGGTGAATGTTTTTTTTTTTTATTCCTTCTGTTCATTCTTACTTTCTGTTAAAAAATTTCTAATCTAACATCCTAGTTTGTTATCAGTACAGATGTACACACTAGATAATAAACCTACTAAATGAGACCATTAACAACAGTTAAATCCTCGTTTTCTGACCAATTTGAACTTAGTTTCTTTCACAGTTATTGGCTTTGAGGACCTTGCCACTGTCTTTACATGCTTTAGCCCATTTACTAAAATCACGTTCTTTGCTTCAAATTTTGCAAACGAAGGTAGGAGGTAAACATAGGTAGCCTTATGATAAGAACATCCATTATACACTTGCTTATATAATCTGCATTACTATTTATAGTGATTGTTTGAGTTAATGTTTGAGTGTCAAACATTTGAAAGTATATGGACTGCAATATCTCAATATGCTCACATAACTTTGACAATAAATATTGTGGAGTTCATATTTACACTGCTGGACTGACCAATTTTAGCAAGTTTAAAGAGTCTGCACACAAAAAATTAAATGGAAAAAAAGAGGGTTGCTACTTCCAGGGGTAGGAGAAAAAGGTTATGTAACATAACTGAACAGTATCTGAGAAGCCAAGACTTACAAAAACTTTATAAGGGTCCTTCCTTCAAGTTTACAGAGATGAGAACAGATAACATATAATTGCTTTTAGAGAGTACCTAACTAAAAAAAAAATCATCTTTTAAACTCTTGCAAAAGCCAAGAAAGTCTGATTTTGTACATGGGAATCTATCTTTATGTAAATTAAATCTGGCCTTCCAGCTTTTACATAATATGAACCTCTCTGAGAATGACTAGCCTTGACTAGCTTATTTTTGACCTATTTCAAGCCGAAACTCTTGACAACCTGGTCCGGAGCAGGTTAGATTTGCAGGTAATATGATGATCTAGCCAGATTTAATGAGAGCAGCATTCATAAAACAGGAAACTCCGGCTATAGGCTTGACATACCCCACTAACTCATTGATCTTGCTTTGTAGTACAGTCCTCAAATGACTCAACGAAGCCTGAACTGAAAACTGGACTAAAATACAAACTAAACCAACGGAGGATGTGATGCAGTTGGAGAGAGCGGAGAAGAGGAAAGCAGCTAATTGGCTCGGACGAACACTGGGAACAAAGTAGGGCTAATGAGGCTGATGTGAGCAGGTGTGAGGGAAAAGCTTAAAAGAGAAAAACATGCTAAGGAGAAGCACAGACAGGAAATTGTGCAAAACAGGGGGAATAAAAACCTCTAGAAAGGACAGAATCAGACAGGACTGTGAGAGAAACACTTATCCATTCAAAGTTTGATGACTTATCTTCAGTAATATAAAGGTGACTTATAAAGCAGTTCTTTAAATGGTGAGTGAGTCACTAACTTCTGGTGTTGTAACATTTGGATGAAATATAATTAAGAATAGAGAGGGACAGGCAATTTCAGTTCACTCCAGTTGTAACTGTCCTTAGCACCTTTGTGTTGAATTTTTTTGGAAAGTATTTAACTTGATGATACAGGTGTTTTATATCATAAAAACTGTTTGTTAGCATGTTTTTTTTTCAGCTGCAGACATTTATCCTCTCGAGTGTCAGTGTGTTTAAAGAAACTGGCTTCAAGTCAGAATTTATGTTGAAGCTCCTGAGGAGAAAAAGAAGCCCAAATATTTGACCATTTTTGGCCATAATGTCTACTTTTACAAAGTGCAAAAATGCAGAGAATTCAAGGCGTTTGCTGAGAAAAGGTTGTAATGGGTACACACACGGACACACAACCTTAAGTTTGGGGTTTTCATTATTTATACAACTAAGTGGCTTCATGCTACATCATTATTTAAAGCAAAATATGTTTGATTTTATAATAATTGTTAATTATATTGATTTTGGAATAGAAAGAATCCAATGTCAGCCACTTCATTTAGAATATAAGAGCACATATAAATAATTATATAACGCAGACTTTACTTTTGTACGAACAGAAAGCAAACCAGTCAGTTGGCAGTGTCCCTCATGCACTGTTGTGTAATCCTGCTTTTATGTAGGTTTCCTCACACGCTCAAAGGACATGGAGTTAAAGGGTAACTACGCAGGTTGAAAAGCAGAGCTTTACTGCCCTCTCTGGCTCCAAAGTTACAAGTGTGATGCACCTCTGACCCAGACCACACCCGGCAATTCTTAGGTGTGGTCAGAAATGTGCTCTGTTCCACCTGTAACCACACCCAGCAGTGACGTCACAATGCGCTGAGACATTCTGAAGTACAACACCACATCACATCACGGGAGTAAGGTGAAAATTATTTTCAATGTGTGAATGTGTTAGCCCTGAGTCCAAGGAGTTTCCCAAGATGATGGAAAAGCTTTAACACCTCTTACCATGAAATTATACTTGTGTTGGTTAGTAAAAGTAACAGCACTTTTTACAATCAACACCAGCCTATCTAAATTATCATAAAACACTTTTATAATATTTGAAAATGTGCTAAAAACAAATAGTTATGGTCTCATTTTGCAGAATTTTTTCTCCCCTGAGTTATGACCCTGACAGCTCAAAGCCTGGATGCACCCATTTTCCAGAATTACAGAAAATTAAGGTGACGGCACATTAGCAGAAGACTAAGAAAACAAATCAGACAACCATCATACAAAGAATGTCTTACTCTGCTGAAAGAGGCCGCTCATTCTGAAAAAGGGGCAAACAGTAACAAGCAACACACACACACAACACACACACACACACACACACACACTGAGATGTGGCCGGGCGTCGGGCCAGATGCTCCAAGTGAAGGAAACTCACATTCTTGTGATGGGGAGTCATCAAGTATCAGGTTCCATAGACTCTGGCAGAGGTAGGAGAGCCCCTTCACCACCCACCACCCCAACACACACACACACACTCATGCATACAAACGCACACACACAAAGAAACAAACACATGCATAGGGGCATACTTTGTAGCCCCATCCTTTCTGTGTGTGAATGAGGGTGGTTTGGCTGCACGAAAAACACAGATTTGCCGTCTTTTCTAATCTCGTCAGATCTGTTTCTGCAGAAGTAAGGGCAAAAGTGTCTGATCCTGCAAGCAGCTTGAGCTGATTAGGTTAATTCTGCAAGACATTGTGTGTCATCTATGAGAAAATCACCTCCGTCTGTGCAGAAGCTGCTTAGAGATTAAAAGAAGAAAACCAGAAGAATTTCTTGTTTTATTATTATTTTTTAAGGTCCACAGGTCAAGTGATCATGAGGTAAGGGAGGAGAATAAAGGAACGTGTAATTTCTTAAATTTCCACTAGATGTCCTTGTCAACCTACTCTTCCTAAGGCCACTGACGCTCCAGTGGCAGTAACTCCCTCATTATCTGATTGAACAATATAACTGCATATCTTTAGATTTTTTTATGAACATACGTTTTTAAATAAAATGACAGGCTCAATTGATAGAAAGATTTAGCAAATAAAAAATAAAATAATTAAAATAATTCTTTTACAAAAACCTTGATATGACTACAGGATTGACTGACTCACATTTAAAAGCCACTTAGAACATACCACTTCACACCAGTAGTGTGACGTGTGACACACTCTATATCATTAACTATCATCCATCGGTCAGGTAAAGCCGGTATGGGAGTACAACAAATACAGCAAAATACAGCAACAAAAAAGCACAACTTCAAGGCTGATGTTCTGTGAAAAGTTGGATCGGTGTACTGCATCACTGTATTTTATACCTGAAAGTTAAATGCGCTATTAGATGAAATCAGGAACATGACCAACACTAAAGACAGCAGCTGCCCTAAATTAGTCAAGTTGTTATGCTATGCTATGCTAATATGCTAATATTTGCATTTATAACACTACTTGATAGCACTGAAAATACAGAGTTACATACAAACAAATAAATAAAATTAGTTGCAGTAGTGGCCTGATGATTGTGGATTTTGCAGTGTGGATGTTAAAAATGACAAGAATGTCTACTTAAATTAAATCATTTGCAACCACACAACACTATTTCATGTTTGCAAGGGAAGGCCAGATCTCCTGTAAAAAAAAAGGGAAAGCCTGCCCACGTACACATTCATCCACATACGTCGACAAAACAAAATATTCACTGACCTATTTTCTTATCTTGCTGAATTGAATGCTGAGTCTCATTAAGAATTGTAAGACACTGTTTTTTTGGTTAGTATTAGGTAACCAATTGTTTTCATGTAAGATTATGTAAGATGATGACGATTTTGATAAGTGCATTTGTCATTATGTAACATCTTGCTAGACAGAGAGATTGAAATAAGTTTTTTCATCACCCCAATACATATGCAGTAGTGTTTATTTAGCTAAATTGCCTGTATTACATAAGCTAGTACACACATTAAAGGTATAACTGCATTGGGATCAAAATTATATAATTTGGGGATTTAGATACATAAACAGCTGCTTACCAGGAACAACTGCCAACCAAACACTCCTTGAAAGATATGATGTGACCTTTTAGGGCACGTCTCACAATTAACCCGCTTGTTTGTCATTCCTCATGTAAACAGTCAAAAGAAAAATCTAAATCTGTTGACATCTTTCTGGCAATGACTCTCTTTCTCTAGCTACTCTCCTCTCTTTCTCTTTCAGTGATGACTAGATGTCTGCAGTAGCAATCAATGCTGCTCATCAGCTCTGTAACTACCATGTAATTGTGTTTAATGACTAAATTAAAGCTAGAGGAACAAACATATCCATTATAAATATGTAAGTACGTGTGCACATTTGTGTCTCCTGACTCCCCCCCCCCCCATGATAACATGACTTGAATTTCATGTGGTGATGATAAATAAGTTTGACAGTTTCTCATGATGAATTACCATAGTGTTTAAAAGTAAGATAAACAGAAACTAATCCCCCGGGTTAAGGGAAAAGAAATCACTCAATAACCACAAGTGAATCTATAAGGCTTGTATAAGGCTAAACATTGTCTGAAAAACGTATGACAAGAGCCATTTGTTCTGTTCTGAAAAGGGGTTGAAAGCACTTTACCTTTATGTACCATGTTGAGAAATGCTTGCTCTGTGAATCACAGGCAAAAATGCAAACTGTCTTCATTGACAAGTCCACTCTGCCCTTTTTCAGGTTTCTTTGACAGCAACTGACTTTTGAATTTGTGATGTAAAAACATCTAGCTTCCCCGTGTTATGCATGAATCTAAGATTTCCAAAACTAGTTCCATTTTGAGTCCTACATTAATCCCTTAATGTGCATTTTTTTGTATTTGTAACTGTATTTGTTCGCTTATTTCCTTGTACTACTATTCCTACAACTTGATTACATAAGACTCCAACATGACAGATATGGAACACTTCCAGCATTACTGAGCTCAAAAATTGTAAGCAGGTCGTCCTGTGCAGGTATCATTCTTGGCATACAATACATTTTTTTTACACTGTCACTGTTTTGTAACCATGTGAAAAGTAGAATAAGGACAGGAAAAGCAACATGAGTGTCTTGAGTGAATCCGAATGATATCTGTTTGACTGAAGCCATTCACGTCACCACCCCACGTCAGCATCCACAGACACCTCTGTGCAAAAGGCGATGGTTATCATTCTGCAAAAAAACTCTCCTCATTCTCCTGCTAGTCACATCTGCTCACACATTCACCTGTTTTCATTGCATGTTAACTTACAGATGAAATGGTAAACAACGACATGGTTGTTCTCCATGGTTACTATCATTTTCTTCTTGTTTACGTCTGTGCAGCATACTATAGGTCACTTTGGGACTGTGACTACTTCATAATGATGTCAACATAAAAAGAAATGTAATGTTTAAAAAAAGGGTCTGAATTGGGGTTTTAGATTTGCAGTGTGAATGTGGTGGGGTTTTTTCTGCTTCCCTGTCCTGCATATTCCGTTTCCCTGGTGTATTCACAATTTGTCCTCTGTTTTTGTATTTTTCATTCTTAGTTATTTGCTTCCTTTTGCTTCTTTTTGTTGCTTGAAATGGCTTATTTATTAAAGCTCACTTTTTGTTTCATTAAAATTTCATGTCTGTGATTTTGTTTTGCAACAGTGACGGTGAATAAAAATTTAAGACAAATCCGTGAGATTTTCTACCTAAGCTTGTAAGATAAGTTTTTATCTGCAATAGTGGTTGTATTTATAATGGAATTAAAAAAATTCTGATAGTAACTGATTTAAAATTGTCATGTGGAGTGTGTGACCTTTCAGGTTTGAGGCTAACTACATGCTTTATGCTCTGCACTAATTTACATTGCATAACTAATACCCTCATTTCACCTGACCTCATATTTCATCCAACAGTGAGTCTTCTGGAGACAGAGCAGGGGAAAGGGAGAGGTGGAGTTTTCTCTGCTGGTGTGTTGCTATAAAAGCCTTTAGATGAAATCTTTGCTGTGCAGTTGGAGAGAGCTGGAAACCTGTGCAACCTTTGCCATATGCCTGGATCATACTGCACAAAGGTAGGAGCCCTTAAAACTGTTTGAGTCCCTAAAGTCCAGCTGGACATTTGAAATATGGAAGAAGGTTAAGAAAAAAATGATACTCTCTTACCTGAGAGCACTGACTTTGATAATTTGTAACTTAAATTATTTTCACTTTAACTATTGAAAAAATTAAACAATATACTATCGTGATGTCAGGATTTATAATTTATTAATGTAGCTGCCAGTTGGCTTTGGTCAAATCTTTTTTTGCACTGTAATAAAGCTACAAATAAATAATAAATTTCTGTTTAAAATATATTTTCTTTAGTGACCCAATTTCACATTGGTCTCATAAAACTGATACATTTAAAAGTAAAGTGAAAAATGTGGTAAATAAGCTCTAAATGCATTTTTTAGACAGGCATTTCATATAACTTTAATCTGGAAATAATATACTCAAAGTATTTGGTTGCACTTACTGAGTTGTGATGAAAGTATTAACCTAAAAAAGAAGTGATGAATACAATATGCTGTTTGTAACACCTTTCCTTTTCTAATATTAGGATATTCTGAAGAATATCAACTGTTCTGCTTCTGCTGCACAGACCACCACCTCTGCTTCCTTCTCTGTATGTCAGTGTTTGCATCTAAGACGTACAATTTGAGCCAGATGTTGTTTGTATTGTTCATTACTTCAAAATATCCTCATATTTAAATTCTATAATTAATTTCTAACCAAATCAGCAGCTAAAAGAGCTCCAGCCCCTGATGGCGCACCCAGATCTGGCATCTGAGCATGACAACTCCCACAGTGACACGAAGGAGAAAGACCCTGTGCAGCCAGGACCCACAAGGCTGAAGAGGGACAAAGATCGGTTCCTTAAGGGGGTGTCCTACTTCGCTGGGGACATGAAGGTGTTCGGAAAATGGATGGAAAGTAAGTTAACACTAAAAGTTTGCATTAAAAAATTCTATTCTAACACATATGGGCAGGTCATTAGAGGTACACTAGAAATGACATAATTATACAGTTGCGGTACATTGTAAATAACTAGTAGTGAGAGCGGGCCAAATTATTTCACTGCCAAATCATTCGCTACTCCTCCCCGAGTCAGTAACACAATTACTATAACATTTTATATTATGAATATAAAATCAATAGTGTGCCACTGACAAATTCATAAAAAGAACTTGCAACTGTGGCCTTCAGGATTTAAGTCATGCATACTATAAAAATACACTGTCAGTAACTTTTTGGTTAAGCTATTGTTAATTCCACTTTGGATAATCATATTGTGACAAAGATGTACCTGCTACTGTGCAGCTCAGAGTCCCAGGCTTCACTCCACATTGTTTTCTAACAGTCTTAAAATAATAGAAGGTTTGTATAATCTTGCCTGGAGCCTCAGGAGACTACAATTTGCACAACATTTACTGAGAAGCCTTTAAAGCAGCACTGAGAAATATCACTGCTTTCTGTTTTCTCTTCCCATCCTCCAGAACAATTTATCTTGCTACAGTTGCTGGACTGGGTTTTGCGTGGAGCTGCTCAGGTGATGTTTGTCAACAACCCTCTGAGCGGCCTCATCATTTTTGCTGGGCTTATCATTCAGAACTACTGGTGGGCTCTAAACGGCTTCGTGGGCACACTCTTTGCCACCATTTCTGCTCTCATTTTGCAACAGAACAGGTTTGAATGACTACAATATTTTTTAACTGCAATGATTCTTAAATAAAGTTAATGTAATTAAAGTTCAGGAACAAGACCATGCCACTCTCCCTCACTAACTTAACATTCCTGAGGCTCTATTTTAACCACTTGTGCCTCTTTAACGCAATCACCTTTGCTGTCCTGTAAGTCTAACCCTTTACCTCAGGTTCTTTTGATCGCTCATTAGTGCTTAGATTATTGTTGTAAGTTTTTTTTTTTATTAAATTTTGTTTGCTAGTTCACTCACCTAATGGACCACGAGCTGTTTCTCAATTCAATGAGAAACAGTGACAACAATGAAATGTTTGATAGTCACTCCGTGAGGTCAGTATCTCCACCGTCACTGTCTTTTCCTCTCTGACCCAGGCAACTACCCTTCCTTCATGTCCTCGCTCCACAGTCCATGTTGCCCGCAACCACACTGTCGATAACCTTTTGGAGCATCCTATCTCAGACAGCCTTGCCATCACATTTTAGAGAACTGCCTGCTGAATTGCTTTTTCTCTTTTTAATAGTGATACACCATTTGTTTTGTATTCTCCGACCGCAGGGACGAACTGGACATCCTTTTTTCTTCCCAAGTTGCAGGCTACTTCAAGCAACTTGACCAGGGCACCTACTGGGTGCCCTTAATTTGGAGCTCGACTGACGCGTTTTTGCAGCAGCCTGAAGCTTGTGTGGATCCCTGCCACAGAATGCATTATCGCTCTCCACTTCCACAGACTTCTACACCACCTACATGCACTCTGCATGGTGTTCTTGAGACTTGGTTCTGTCACAGCCTCTGCACCCATCACCCCCCACCTACTCTCCCACTACCAGCTAG
>JAQNCA010000027.1:17185753-17199320 GCA_029783725.1 Acanthurus tractus | reverse complement strand
AGACTATACAAGGTTGTATCCCAGTGAGTTTTTCTTTCCTGGACACTTTTGGTTAAGCCCATTGCGGCATTTATTTTTGTGTTTTTCTTAAGTAGGCATTTTTTCCCCGAGGTGGTGATTTTTTGTTTGTCTAAATATCCCGCAAGGCGCTTTTTGTTATCTCCTTTTTTGGTGATCGAATAAACTTTGTTTTTTCAAAGATTCTGCGTTTGGGTTCTGGTTCCTTCGATCTCACCATAACAGAACTAGGCCTCAGGTCATTTAAATTGTTTTACAAACAATGTTTTTTTATTTTCTTGCTTTAAGGGCTCCACTGCAACTCAGTTGCCAAAATAAATGCTTGCATTTTTTCACTATGTTAAAGGTTAGGTTGGGTAAAGGCCTTAAAACCACTCGGTTAGGATTAGAGGAAAAGAAGAGATTATAATTTGGCTTAAGGTACCCGCTTTTGTCACCAGGTACACAGAAAAAAATGTCCTTAAATGTTCATATTGCCTCAAAATAAGTCAAAAGTACACAGTGGTTTAACCACTAATTCACAAATCCTAAAAATAAAACAGATATACAGACACAATGTTTCTGCATTAAAAACATGTAAACACAATCTTTCTTAGCTTGAAGTGCCTGCTTTATTATCTAAGTGTTGGGTTACAGTATGAAGTAGGTTTTCGCCCCCCTATTTTGCACAGTTTTTGCCAAAGACATTCTATTTATGCAAATAGTCTACAATCCTCATTTTAAGACAGCGATGTGTTGACTGAAGCATGTCCTGACACCTGGCAAGCTATTTACTCTCATAACCTTCCCCTAACCTTTCCTCTTTCAATTTTTTTTTGCATACCAGTGCTTAGATGTCATGTGATGCTTCACCACACTGAAAAAATGGATCACAGAGATCAATCTGATGCCTGGCTGGGGCCGAGCAGCATTGTTTAAATGGTTGTGGTGCTAACAATGAGAAATGTGACAAACTTACCTTTACTAAGGAAAAAAAAATACGGTTACACAATTGATCGACTGAAATTCAGACATTAAGGTCCTGAAATGCTGCCTGATTCAGTGACCTACTTTTACAGCAAATCTGATCTTATGTCTCCTGCCCTGTGGCGTGTTGACTAATAGCTGCTAATTCCATTCTACATAAGGACTGCTAGCAGATCCCTTAGTGTGAGATCTGTTTGCATTTTGCTAACTGATGGCTGCATTCTTTAACCAAGAGGATTTAAATCAGCTGCAACACTTCACTATCGTAAAGATACTGAGGATAATATAGAGGTGTTAAGTAACTAAGTGCATTCACACTTAAGTTTGGAAGTGCCAGCAGTATTCTAACGTATTACATTCTAAAGGAATGTAAGTCTTTTGAGTAAGACTGAAGTTTGACCACATTTTGGATGGGCCATTTTGTGTTTAATTTGTCTCAACTTTTGGTTGAGCAGTATGAGAAAAACAAGACAGAATTGAAATTAATCTGAATATTGTAGTTTTTTAGTATATAGCTATACTATACTATACTATATACTAACTATATAGTAGTTAAACTGATAATTAGGTACTATCATCAGCTTTAAAAAGTACATTTTTAAGGATTCAAAAAGTACATTTTTAAGGATTCAAACCAACACTGACACTTCATAAGGCATGCAAATTTAGTAATTGATGTTGATTTTTTTTTGTCAACCCTACCTTGTACTCAACCTTGTACTCATTTACAAACCATTTACTGTTATGTGTTTGAGGTTCTGACTGTCAAACTTTGCATGATAATTGTCAAAGAAATTATTCTAAAGAGAAAAAATGTATCTTCACATGTTCTTGAATGAGTCTGAAGGAAAAATACACTTCATGCCACCTTTTCTGCAATCAGCAAACTATGACAAGGTATTTGGCCTTGTGATATCGTACACAGCTTATTTATCACTTATGCAGAATTTGGACTCTTCTGTATTTCAAAACAAAGCATACAACTGCCTCTGTACCTTTTGCACTTCGGTTAATTAGCCAAGAAAGAAAAGTATGAGAGTAAAAAAACCTGCACTTTGATGTCTTCCAGCTGTGAGGCATTCTGCCATAACAAGTTTTGAAAGGTTTAAAACAGATTTCTACAACACACGCAAAGTACATGTACATAGATAAACATTATGGAATAGAGAATTGGATAAAAATGCAAAAAATATCATTTCTGAAAGGTTATTTTTAAAGTATAGTCATGGTGTCTGGGGGGATTCAAGGGCATTTAAACATTAAATGATTTACAACAGTCAATGTGTAAGTCAATCATCTACAGTAATTTACATTCACAACCTAAGTAGATCATTATATTCCAGCAATCAGGCATAAAAAGGCTTTTCTTATGAAAGATCTCTGGTGGTGAAGCTGAGAAGCTCCAAGTTAAAGGCCATTTCAGCTGAAATCATGTAAAAAAAAATCCACTATGTGTTTTAAATGGAACCTCCAAGTAGTTCTGATTAAGAGGTGTTGCAGGTTTATATTCACAAAATAATGTCCATAAACTTTTTTTTTTTTTCTGTGAGTGAGCTTTGTGAAACTAGTAACTGCTTTCAAGCCATTCCTCAATGTTAAATTTATGGTTAAAGCTACGCTCTGTAGAAACTAGTGTTTGGTGTAATTTGGCGCCTCCTGGTTTGTAAAGTCGGTACTGCAAGACATCTGTCTTAAACACAATTTCCAAAGTTTAATGGACAATATTGTTATTTGTAATGTACATGCTAACTGCCGAGAAACTGATGATGTCATTACAAATTAACTTCCTCAACATCTCTTCCTGTACTTGGCAGTTAAAATTTGTAGGGTTAACCCTTAAACAGGCAAGAGTAGAAAATCAAAAGTGAAAAATCATTTGATATAAAAAAATGGTCTTATTTGGACCTAAGAAAAACATTCCCACACTTTTTTTAAAAATATGTTGTATAATTTGGATTTTATGAATTGTATCTCCTGGGATACGTTGCCCGCTTAGGGTATAAAAACAGCTATAATGGTGAAATATTTGATGACTTACTACTTAAAAAAACTGATACATTCTTTCTGTTAGTGACCATTTTTATTACAAAAATAGTTTTAAAATCTATTTCATCAACATTTAACACACTATAAGTCTTCCGCGTGCGCACATACACACGTACGCACATACGCACACACAGTGTGTGAACAAAAAAGGAGCAATTATATTTAGGAAGGCATAAAATAGGTCATAATTATAAGTTAGTTGGCCTGCTATCTTCAGTAAATGGCTAAATATCCCTCAATTGAAACACTGTCACCTATATGTCTTTGCTTTTTTGGGTCTCCTCACTGTCTCCACCTTGTCTTCTTCCTCATCTTCCTCCTCATCTTTCTCCTCCTCAGCAGGACCATCCTCATGGTCTGCACTTGGGCTCACTTCTTCTTCATACTGCCTGATAACGACTTCCTCATTTTCATCCTCATCACTACTGTCTGAGTCAGAGGAGTTTGGAGGGAACTGTTCTACCACTCTCATTCTCACCCTCATTCCTCTATGATTGCTGCCATAAAATGAACTAACTCCAATCCCCTGGAGGAAAATAAAGGGTTAAATTGACATATCATACATACTTGGGACTGATAACATATGTTTTTAAAGTGTACATAAGCAAGTTTTGCCATTTGAATCAACATTTCTAAAGGCACATAAAATACACATTGAAATAATTATATACCCTATCCGGGCATCGTGTCCTGTGGGATACATACATTTTGAACTAGCTAAACAAGTACAATTAGTAAAGTTTTATATTTTTTTCTTCATCTGTATGTTTAAACAATGTTTATAATCAATATTATGAGTTAATATATCTGTTTTTTTTAGAAATAACTTTGATTTTGATGTCATTTCTTACATCCTGAGCAGCATGGTCTCCACTGCTGGTGACCATCTTGAAATCTGAGCAGGCTGACGAAACAATTACTGATTACTTAAACAAAGACATGTGACCTACATACCACCATTAGACCAGACTTTTGATAAATGATCATTTGATTTGATTAAAAAAAAAAAAACCTTAATGCCCTTTACAGGACATTAAAGTGAGCGGATATCCTGGTGCATGTTGCCTGAGCTAGCAGTAGCCTGAACCACAGACAGCATGTGGCTAATGCTACGCTTTGCTATAACGTTCACTGGTTGTCTATTGAAAAACAAGCTAGTAAACAACTTTGCAAACAACCAAACATGAAGCAAATTTAACAACACAGGACACCTGACTTAGCATGCCAGCTAATGTTACTTACCGGCCCACCTCAGTGTCTGTCTTGCGCCTTTGTTTGCTCAATGTTGATTCAAACATTGGACCGTTCTTCTCCTTTTAAGTTTTTTCTTATTTTCCTCTCACTTATTTCTTCTCCTGTCGTGATGTGTAAGCCCCATTTGTCTTACACCTGCTCATCCTTAAATGTTGTCTCCTCAATTAATTTTGAGCATGACATTTCCTTCCTCTGTGGGACTATGTGTGGACCGTTTATCCTTTCAGGACTGATGTTTTTACTTCAATAAATGTTTAGTAAACTTCACTCCAAAACCAGATCATGTTAGCAGCTTAATCGCACTTAGACTGTCACTGTTTCAATTTCTGCCAACAATTTCACAATAATTTGCAAAATTGGGTGACTGAGATCAACATTGAAATAACAGGTGATTTTGAACACAAGGGGTATAGATGAGACGGTTGACATAAAAACAAAAAGCCAACATCTTCAGAAAACGACTTTTATTTGTATTTTGTTCACATGAAGAGCAACACAGTTTCAAAAGCATCCGCAGCATATCATCCAAGTGCAAAAACAAAGACAATCTGATTGGGTTTACGTAACTTAAGCTGATCCCTGTAACTGATTATCATCAGCAACATGTGTCTCAGCAGGCCGACTGCAACAAATTTCACACATATTTATATTTTCTAACCAAAATATGGTGAAAAACTTAAGTCTCAGAGCCATGGTAAAGCTTTTTTTGTAAATCTGGTTGCTGGCAAATGGAAAAATGCCCTTGATTCACAACTCTTTTTACAGTATAACAGTTCGATCCACAATTGGTCAGGACATAAAAGTATAAGATGTGTATTTAAAGGCAATTGCCACACTGTCTGTCACAGTGTCTGGCAAACTATGATGGACTGGACTGAATAAGTAAATGGCAATGTTCCTGATAACCTTCAAACTGACCTTAACTTTAATTATATCCTAAAAAGTAACATCTGACATACTTGTAGTAACAAATTTTTTCCTCCCCACTTTTAAATTTAATAATCCACTGCACTGTGAACCTGGGGCGGAGGTAGACAGCCATGCCTCTGATACACAGTGTCTTTGTGTGTGTGTGTTTTTTTTAACAAATACTGGAATATACTGGGTATTCGGCCTCCTCCTGGACACAACCCTCCTTAAAGCTACTTCACTTAACCAGTAGGAGTCATTAGTGCAGCAACAAACTCGACCCTTAAAACATGCTCAGGGCCAATTATGTTTCCTGGAACGCATAATTAAGCCTGATGTAACAGTTTCAGGATATGAACCCAGATCTTGCGTTGCCTCTGAGACACAAGCTGGTATTCTATCATGAATTTGAACATCTTGGAGACTCAGTTTTTACATGAATTTTTTAAAAAAAGGCCTCAGAGGATTTCTTAACCCAAAACATTAATGTGAGTCTCATGTAACAGTGTTATAGATGATCAAAGATGATGACCGAATCTTAAGTATATTTACTTGGTTTTCTAGAACATCATTAATGTCATGGAGCGTATAAGTAAAGCTAAGTAAAGCTTAAATAAAGCTAAATCAGAGTGTACAACTGTATTTAAATAAAACATTGGAACAAAATTGGGAAAAAAATGTTGACACTCAATAAATAGCTCGGCTACTCTTCATTTTCAGAAGGAATGGCTG
Organism: Acanthurus tractus; assembly: GCA_029783725.1. Taxonomy (NCBI): domain Eukaryota; kingdom Metazoa; phylum Chordata; class Actinopteri; order Acanthuriformes; family Acanthuridae; genus Acanthurus; species Acanthurus tractus. The sequence goes on along the minus strand of JAQNCA010000027.1, from coordinate 17,193,395 downwards.
ATTAACGTTGAAGTAACTTTTAACTTTCACTATTTTTATTTGGCTGATGAGCAACAGGTTATTGGACAGAGTCAAGCCCAATATAGATGTTCTTCTATATGCTTTGTATCTTCAATATGCACATTAGCCCTTAAAACACAAACATTCATCAGCGAATGACCTCCCTGCTGAGGAGGGATCTAAATCAAGAAATACAGTAAAAGTATTTGACCAAGATTCCTGATCAATTCTATGTATACATATTCTCTTTACACGCTATATACAGAACACAAAGCAAACCTTAATATAATAAAAGTTAGGATTTTAGTTTAAAACAGTACATCCAAAATTGCAGGGGAAAAGGGATTGAGGGGTTGAATTTTTTTACATCATAATTACAAGTTTACAAGCACACTGAGTTAAAGTCTACAGGGACTGCACTGCAGACGATTACAGATGGAAGTAAAAATGTGTTGATCAGAGCTAAAACTGGTCTGCGAATGGTTGGGAGAGAAAAACAAGAAAAATATGAATATTTGGCTCCAGTGTGCACTGCCTGCCCTCCCCTAAGACACATTGGTTGTTAAACCTGCGCTGCTGTGCAGTACGCCATCTACTGTACACAGTGTGAAGGTTTTCAGAACATTCAGTTAATGCCAACACAAGTTTGGTATTTTATCCATCAACGAACCAACCCTTTTTTCTAACCAAGTAATGACTAATATAAAATAATGCTTCAGTTTGCATGACTAACTAGAGTCCAGAATGGCTGACAGCTATTATTTCTACACAGATTTTTATAGCACAGCGATAATATCTTAGGTAAACTCTAAGTATATTCCATCTCTCAAGTAAAAGTTACTTCAATTTTTTTACTTGCTGAGGAATCCCCGACAGCTGCCATCTACATATATCAGATCAGAGAAAGCCCAGGAGTGACTGGAAATACATACATAGACAGTGATGTTATAATCGTTCATACCTGTTCTTTTAGAAGTGGCCATTACACAGCTCAGTTAAGTGCCTGGGAGCAGGCTGAGCAAAAGGAGTGTGGCTGAAGCATGATTGTCTACTCAGGCATGAGGTTTCGATGACTGCTGCAGAAGAGAGGTTTGGTCAACAGCAATAAGTGTGAGGAGTGTGTGTTTGCATCTGACGATTCCCTGTCAGACACACAATCAGAGCCACCCTGAGCTAGCAAATACAACTTACAGGACCAATCTCAAAAAGTGTAACACCTTGTACTTCTGCCCTGGATAAAGGGAATCAAGAGACACAGTCCTACTATAGTGCAAACACTGCTGTTGTCTTGACAACACGCCCCAGCTGTCAGAAAGTGGGGCGGATACTGTATTACGGGCAGTACTACAGCCATTTCCGGAGGGTGGACAGGTTCGTATCCATCCAGCGCTGGTTTAGCTTAATAGTTTCTAAAGCTTCTTGCACACTCCTCATCTGAGAGCCACGATCCTTAAGACTGGAAAAGAAAGCCTTCGTCTGCAACACACACAAAAACACAAACACACACACACACACATTAAAATTATTCTGTAAATGGTTAATATCTCCCCACAAGCATGTGCAGGGTTCCTCATACCGATGCAGCATAAATGTATGCTGTTTGAATAAAGAAACATACCTGATCAAGGTGTGCCTGTGTGGAGAACTGGGAGGTGGCGGACTTAACGATTGACTGGATGGCAAAGGAGCCTAAAGGAAACCTACAGCCAGAAAATATCAAAACACTTCTACTGTATCATCTTTACTTGTTTGTGTGAAAACATCTGATAAGGTTTTCTCAGTAGCAACCGGTAAGAGGCTGACAGGAACCACTTACTTCTCTATGAGGCGATCCCAGTTCTCTTGTATAAAATCCCAGGCAAACAAGTAGCCAGCAAAACCGTCACACACAGTGCTGATGACCAAAGGCAACTCCTGCGTCTGGACAATGTTCCCACTCAGACCTGACTTCAGAATCCTAGATGGACAGTGATAAGTATTCTCTTGAAATGCTGTTGAGTGCACAAAGAACACTCCATTCACTTCATAATCATAACTTTCAAACAGCACAAGTAAAGATGAAGTTGTAAGCCCTTCTTGTTTTTGTTTTTTTTCACTGAAAAACAGACAGCTGCAACATTGTTTATTCGGTAAAGTGTATGTATTGCAAAAAAAAAAAAAAATCTGCTATTTGACTGAAACTGACAGGGTTAAGTAATAGTATGTGGATGTTTCATTACATACAGTTATTGACTCAAGTTGAGTCCATGTTTGGTAATTTTCAGGTTTAAACTTAAAGAGAAATTGCTCTCAGGGTGAGTTGATAGAATTTCACCATTTAACATTCAAAACACTGCTGCTCTCCTCAGCATTGTCTCAAAACATTGTGTCAGTAAAAGTTTTCTATTGATTCTCCTCTGGTACTGAATGCTACATGCATTGGAAGTCCTCGTGGACGTTGGTGCTTGATCCTGGTCAAAAGCAAACACATGTACAGAAACACATACCAAACGATACTCCGAGCGTCTTGAGTGGATGCTAGGCCCCGAAGCATCTTTCGCTTCTCTGCATCATATGCGACACCTTCGTACAGGTGAAGCAGTTTTGGCCAATCTTCAGCGGACTGAGCGGCCACATTGAATACAACTTGCTGCAGATCACCAGGGATCCTACAGAAACATATATAGAAACAAGTATTTTAGGTTAAAAGTATTTTAATTTTTAGTTTACTTCCTAGAGCTCCAAAGTCAAATTTCTATTTAGCTATGTCCCATCCATCCATCCATCCTAGCTAAAAATGAATACTTGTTTGGGCTACTCTTCCCACACTATTGTGACAGTGACACAGAAAAGCAAATTGAGAATAGAATGTATGGGGGCTATACGAACCGTGAGGTCCCATTGGACTCCACATACTGTTTGAACAGGGCTTTGGCATGCTGAGTGCAACTTTCTTCACCCAGTCTACAGGCTGTCTCCAGCAGGGCTGAGCGCAGCTCCTGTTTTGATACGCTCTCCTCCTCTTCCCATGTTTGCTTGTTCATCAGAGAACCGAAGTGACTCAGTATATAACTCTGTCATATGCAAGAAAGAAACAACGGACACATTCACACAAAGAAATATAAATTGTGGTTAAGAGTTCACAAGTCGACTTCATCTTAGAAAAATAACTGAGATGATATTTTTATAGACGTGAAATATTAGCCTGTATTTTAAATTCCCTGGTGCAACAGCTTGAAACAGGAACTTAGCACCTTAACTAAAAAAGATGAGAACCATATATAAAAAATTAAGGTATGTGTGTTTTAAACCTCAAAGTAGTTGGACTGGAACAATAAGTAATAACATGTAGTTTTGTAAAAGATATGAAAAGTATTAAAGCACATTTAGTGCTTTTTTCGCAAGTGATAAAAGTTGTTTATGGTTTTTCATACTGTAAATAATTTATTCATGTATTCACCTATAATTTCGTATTCATGCAGAACATGACCAGTCTCAGATGTTTGTCATCGCACCTTGTATCCTTGTTCACTAACACTGGAGCATTAATCTTTTAACTGAGAGTAGGTGTGAGTTAAGTGTGTGCGTGTTTGTGTGTACATTTTTGTACCTTCATGCGGGCCACAAGAACGTGCTCCTGTCTTTTGTCAAGCAACCTATAGATAGTGTTGAGCTGTAACAAGGCCTCTGTCACAGGAGAAGTCTCTGTTTCATTGGACGCGTAGTTCAACAGGTTGAGGACATGACGGAAGGACACACGGCCAAGTCTTTTAATACAACAAGAGAAAACAAAAGCTTGAGTCATGTCAAATACAGGAATCAGAAAGCGCTCATCTGCTTCAGTTTCTCTTGTCACTGATTGAAATTAAAGAACATTATTTTGTTTAGTATACCTGGAGAGAGCAAAGATGTTGTGTATGAGTGAGGCACGGTCCTCATGTGTCAGAATACGGACATTGTTGGACAAAGCATCTTTAAGAGCAGCCCAGCCTTCATCTTCATAGTGGACGATGTAGAAGCCAGTGTTTCTGTAGTTCAACTTCAGCCACTTTACACTTTCTGGCAGCTTAAAAGTTGCTAAAAACACACACATGTGCACAAACAAACACACATATTTACCATTTGGCACAATATGCAAGCCTCAGAGTTTTAATTTGCAGGTTAATACTTTGTGTTTTACCTGACTTAGTCTTCAGAGTAAACACTTGTCTGCACTCAGGAGCCAAACTACAGGTGTCATTAACGTAGGTCACTGGAATATTCCACAAGCTAAAGACAGTGCAGGACACTGTTAGAGTTCTTGTGCGTTTCTGTGATCTGTGCTTGTATCTGCACATGTGGTAACATAACCCACCTGGCTCTGTGTGTGACACTGTCAGACGTGAGCAGGAAGTGCTCCTGTGTGAGGGTCACCTGATCTCCTTTGCGGCTTACAGTGACCAATGGAAAGCCTTTCTGTGACGTCCATGAGCTCATCATCTCTGATACATTGTGGTGCTGCATCGAAACTTCAACCTGAGGACAGGGAGAGAAATCCAAAGTCTGTGCAGTCTGATGTAATGTTCATTGCTTTTCCTGAATGCATGAAGCCAATTGAGGCGTTGATCTGAAGACTATTCAGCTACATATGGTGATATTAACAGAGGTTGAAAAAAATAAAAAAATGAAATAAGCTCTCTCGCTGGTCCCATTGTTACAAGTTTGAAGATGACTTGTACAAGACTATAAACATGTAATTTACAACATCAAAAGGGGCAGCAGAGGGGAGGTAAGGAGTAGGACGACTGACAACAAAATGACGGGATTGGATTTAAGCCCTTGCAACAGTAACTATACAATATGCTGTCTCGATCTACAGTTTCCCGACCCCCCACCCCCCTTAAAGGGGAGTAAGCAAAAATGTCGAATTAATTATGACACTGGCTATTGTTGCAAGTCAATTACTGCCTTTTACTTTGATAATTTTGCTCTTTAGGCAGTTTTACTGTCATCACCAATAATGCATTAAGCAGCTGACTTGCAAATTGCATGGGGGGATACTAGGCATGAAATGTGGTGGAAGTAACTGATAACTAATAGGTGTTTCCAAAGCACCACAACACAAAAAGGTACACATACTCACACACACCTGTGTAAGACTGTTCCAGAGATCATCAGTGTCTGCGTTTCTTCCACTGAACTGGTTAAGGTACTGAATGATACCCTTTCTGAACTGTTGGTCGCTTGGCAGGGAAGCATTGAGCATCAAGAGAATGGAAGCACCCTGGAAGCAAAGGTACAAAGCATTGGTGATTAGATTCAAAGCAGGGCACCAGCTAAGATTAGAACTGAGTGTGAGGTCCCTGAGATAAACAGCTGGATATGGTGGAGAATTAGTGAACACTGCACCTCTCTAGCTATTTACTTACTATATAAAAAAAGTGTACCTTTTCATAGGAGACAGAGTCAAACATTTCTTCCACCTGCTCCAGCGTATTAACCTTTGACGACACAGCATGGGAGGAGTTTAATGCATCTTTGTCCATAGCTCTGAACCGCACTGCCAAGAACAAATTTCCCTGCAAAACAAACAGAGGGCACACAGTTAAGCCTACTTTATCTGCTTCATTTGTGGAGAACAATTCATGAGCCAGAAGTGCAAACTTACAATGTCCAGCTGGGGAAACACTGCCTGCAATGAGGTGTACTGCATGTAAGTGGCCCAGCCTTCATTCAGCCACAAATCATTCCACCAGCTCATAGTTACCAGGTTTCCAAACCACTGGAACATCAAAAACAGATTGGGATTTTACTGTCATACATAAACGTTCTCTGCTGCTTTTTACAAACATAAAAGTGAACACAGCTACCTGATGAGCGAGCTCATGCGCTATGACAGAGGCAACTACTTGTTTTTCCAGAGGAGAGGACTCTTTGCCCACCAGCAGGCTGGTCTCCCTGAAAGTGATGAGTCCCCAGTTCTCCATGGCTCCTGCTAGGAAGTCTGGGATCGCTACCAAGTCTGACAAAAGAGGAGGTTCAAAAGATAAAAGGAAAAAGGAAAACCTGAGAAGGATTTTACAATATAAAGGTACCTGTGCCTACTCACCTAGTTTCTTGAGGGGGTAATTAATTTCAAAGAAGTCATTGTAGAACTCCAGCAGTTTGGAGGCTGTTTCCAGAGCATAGCCTGTGTGCTCCTCCTTCTCTGGCACAGAGTACACGGACAACTAAAACACACAGACATATAGACATATCTAGATGATTTACCGGCAACACAACAATACACAAATAAAGCCTGCACTGAATGCAAAGAGAAATAATAACTGTGTCAGACCTACCAGCGTTTCTGAAACGTTTTTGCTGTTAGGAGTGAAATTAGCAACAATAAATGCCACCAGGTAGGTACTCATATTGACACTGGTCCTTTCATATTCATCCAGCACAAGGCCATTGGGAAGATCTGTGGTTTTTGCCTGAAACACACAACATAATGACACAATTACGACAGTTAAGGTTGATAGAATACTGCAAACTAAACCCAATATTCCCTAGTAATCCTAGTTTTAACCTCAACTGTACATTTGGGGCCTTTTATTTTGAGAAGCCAAAAAAAAAGTGCTATAATGATGTTGTTTAATGAGTATGTTAATATACCACACCTGTCAGATGGATGAGTTACTTTGGCAAAGGAGAAGTGGTCATGAGCACAAATTGAAAGAAATTTTGATCATTTAAAAGCAAAAAGCCTGTTCTGCATGGATAGAAAAGGTCTTAAGTCTTTTATAAAAGATGGGAGAAAAGACAAAAGTGTGGTTTTTTTTTGTTTGGTGTACATGTATTTTCGATGAATTTTTAAACTAATGTAACAGTACCTTAGGCATGTTGGTAAGAGTCATGTAGTTGGGTTTTCTGCTGATTTTAATCAAGAATGTGGCTTTGAAAGACGGTTCATCAAAGCAAGGAAAGGCCTTCCTAGCTGAGAGTGGCTCAAACTGGGTTGCAGCTAGGACCCTGTGGATAAAAGAGATGAGCATGATCATGCTGAAATAACAAACTGTGTATTCTCACAAATTTGATTAAACAGCCTCTAATTTTAGCTTTTAATCTTTACATTTACATTACTGCTTTGCTAGTGTCTGGCCATGAGTTTAAGCCAATGAGGACAAAAGATCCATATAAATGCTTTTGTTAAGTCCTCACTTGGCATCACATCTTCAGTTGATGTAAATACCACAGCCAAGTGGTCAAAGTGTACCTTTTTTTCCCATCTTTATCAGTGTATGAGCTGTTGTAGAAACCATCGTAAGTGTGTGAGAGGCTAGCAGAGTAGTCCAAGGTCAAAACACAGCTATCGCCTTTCTTCAACTCCTCTGAGAACTTCACAGCTATTTGCTGGTTGGGTTTGTTCTCCAGTACAGTTACATTCCTGGCCTCCCCATTAGCCAGCTGGAAAAGAGGAGTATTCGAGAGAAAAAAGTTTGAATCAAATATATTGTTCTGACAAATGAAATCTTTGTGTACAATTCTGCACATCCAGACAAAAACAATTCAGACATCACAAAAAAAACAACAACTAAATAATAAAAACTCTGTTATTACACAATGTCATCATCAGACAAACCAATTTAAATCCCACCTTGAAGGTAGCTTTGGTAATGTTGAGATTATCACTGTGCAGGAC
>JAQNCA010000027.1:17168355-17179550 GCA_029783725.1 Acanthurus tractus | reverse complement strand
TGCTCTTCCGATCTTTAACCATTGTAGTGTATCCCACACATGGATGTATCCATGAGCCCACATGCATAACCTTAACTATAAGCCTCACCTTAGTCTATTCACAGTATACTCACCTTATCCAGGGGTGAACCTTAAAAAAAAATAGAAAATAAAAAATATCAGACACACACACACACACACACACACACACAATTTTTACTGTTCTTGTAACAGTTCCTTCTTTAAAATTCATTTTCTGGAGGCCAGAAAATTTCCCACCTGCACACCAAGTTATAACTCTAAAGGAAGAGCTAATTTGATGAATACCATGCACACAAACAGATACAAGCACAGAAACAATGACTGGACTTAAGAAAATTCTATATTTCAAATAGAAACAAACACACAAAGTTGACAAGCAGAACAATTAACCCTTTTATTGTCTATTTAAGAATCCATTTACACAGCTTTTGAGGGTCACTTTGGAATGGATCTCTCTCTCACACCCACTCACACAGTCAACACAACACAACTCATACACCAAATCCTCAATCATACAAGCAGGCCTACTTATTGATTGGCAATGCTACCAATGACATTTTATTTCCCATTTCTGTCAGACAAATAAGTCCCCTGACAATTTACAAAATTATTTTTCATTTACAAAACTCTCCACTCTTCAGTGATGTCAAACTTATATTCGTATATTATAATCTGCAAATTAAAAAAAAAAACTAAAATATTTCAACTGTCCCCTCTGTGGCATCTTTCAACCACCATCTCTCTTTTCTTTTCTGTCTTTTATTTCGTTTGCTCATTCAGCCAGTTTCTAAGAGGCTCTAGATTCCTCTGAAACCAGCGAACGTTTTTCTGCACGTTGTCCAAGGCAACCTGAGTAGCTCTCAGCTGGGACGCCTGTTCTTTGATGGACTCAAAGAACAACTGCACCTGGTGGTTAAAGCATTGACAAAAACATTAAAAAAACATCACACATTTCCTCTTTCAGTTTAAGTCACGACTTTGTTTTTTTATCGTTATCAAATGTTGCCAATGCATGTGTTTTTTTTATAGTCACTCTTGTAACTTTGTTTTGGGAAGTATTATATTTAACATTAGAAAAGAGTTCATTTTTACATTTTTGTGGTGGCCTAAGTAGGCTACAAATGTCAGTCCAACACAGGCTAGGTTTCTCAGATCTTGCTAAGTATTTTTAAGGCAAGAATTTGAATTGTAATACCAGTACAACTACTGCATTAATATTACTGATATTACCAATTAAACTTGCCACTATAAACAGCAAGGTGAAATACTGATGCACATCTAAATTGACTTGAGAGAATATACAGAAACAAAACATAAGAACACATTTACATCAGTGAGTTCCTCTGGAGATGAAAATTGGCCTGTGGTACCAATGATGATGTTTCTGATACAAAACGAGCCCAACTGGAACCTGAAGAACAGAAAGACAAAAGACAGACAGTCACAGACAAATAGATCTAATCTCAACTACCTACTGTGTAGGCGGTGGCATTATCGGGCGTTTATCACACCAAAAACCAGTTTTGCTTGAGGCAGCTCTTACTGTCTTACATAGTGTTATTGTATCCTACTCACAAGACCAACTTCATGTACTATAGTTATAGTATTACATCATTCATAATGTCACCATTATGTTGTACCTACTTTTGAACCAGTGTGTCCCAGTTCTTCTTGACAAAGTTCCAGGCAAGGTGATGTCCCCGTGGGTTCCTGGACACCATCAGGATGAGAGTGGACAGGTCCTGGGATCTAATCACCTTCCCTTCTAGACCCAACTCCAGCAGTCTGCAACACAAACATACACAATAAAACTGCGCTGTTCACTCCTCATTATCTGCCATCATTTAAGAAGCACACACGTAAAAATTGCTCAGTGCACCTGTACCATATACAAAGGATAAATATTACATATGAGCTGGCAGCAGTACTATAACACAGTGCTTCATGTTTGCCACTTGGTGGCAGCATTAACTGTGTGAAAAATATGGTAGAGAGAAAATGTACCGATGTAGTTTGTCTGTGTCTCTGGTGCAGGTCAAGGCAAACAGGATTTTGTTTTTCTGGGCCTCAGAGAGGGACGTGTTGTATGTGTGTAATAGGGTGGCCCAGCTGTGGTCATCCTGAGCTCCAACTGAATACACCGTCTCTGCCACATCAGTGGGCAAGCTAGGGTAAACACAAGCAGAGAAGTGTATATTAAGGACATGATGGAATATCTAATGACACACTCCACCCTATCGCAGACAATAGCTGCTGCTTATGTGAATCATATAAGCGGTTTTTGACTGATGATGATGATGAGTGTTAAAATATAGTTTAGTCAGACATACTTTAGTGTACCGTTAGACTGAAGCCAGTCTTTGAAGCTCTGACGTGCTCGCTCTACACAGGGAGGGTCATCCAGGTGGCACGCCAGCGACAGGACCTCTGACCTCAGCCGTCGCTCTGACACAGAGCCCCTGTCGGACCACGTCTGTTGGTCAATGACAGCACGGAAAAACCGCAGGATGTACGCCTGCACCAAAACACACAGAGAAACAGCATCTCACATGAACTTAAGCTGCATTTCGTACTGAAGCTGGCACAAAAACCATATTGAATGCATACTCATGTCTCCTTACCCCCAAGTTGTTTGTTAGATCAACCTCATTCCTTTTCTCAATAGTTCGATAAAAGTATTCCAGATAAGCCAGTCCTTGGAGGAGAGGCACAGTGTGTGTCTCCAGTTTCAGGTAAACAATCAGGTCCAGGGCTTTGTTGAGTGGCAGATGACCTGCCCTTTGGAGGCATACAGGAATATTTGAAAGGTGAGGTGCTATTTCAGTCAGATGATCAAAGCTGTTTATCCCTAACTACAGGCAAACTGTAAAATCAGCCTCTTGTTCTCTCACACAGACCAACAAACTCATACAAATATATGCTTACGTGACCAATTGGAATGCGTTGTGAATCAACTGAGTCCTGTCTTTGTAGCTCAGAGCTGTGTGGTTTTCCAAAAGTAGTTTGGTCATTAAGTCCCAACCACCATTCTCGTAATGAACCACATAGTAGCCTGTCATGTCAGTGTTTACTTTCACCCAGCTAACATCTTCTCCTATATGAATACTGTCTGAAAGAGGAAAAAAAAGCAAAAGAGGATAGAAAACAGTGTAACTGCAAAGCAAACATAAAGATATTTATGAACTAAAGTTTGCGTCTCCTCCCTGTTACCTGATTGTGTTGTCATCAGGTGTCTCTGGATGGTGCTGGAGGTATCTGTCTTGTATGTCAGAGGAATATGCCACAGGAAACTATACAAAAAGGAATAAGGATGATTAAAAAATGTAAAAATCTAAATTTTAGTCTTGAAAACAATGGGTGAATAGCTGTGAGGTTAAAAACAAACAGTAGTGAAGCGACAAACTGAGAATATGTGAGTAAACTTGATAGTGATAATGTTTTCTTTGGTTCATGTGCGTACTAACCCCTGTTGTAATGTGGACCAGAGGGGGTCAGAAGGCAGCACTGTCCTCAGGAACCTATCCTGTCTAAGAAGCAGATGAGGCCCCTTCCTAGTTACAGTTACTAGAGGAATACCTTTCTGCAAAGTCCAAGTGTTCATCATGGCTGTCAGGTCCAGGTGCTCTCCTGCAAACAGGTACTGTGGGAGACAATCAGGTCAGTAATTGAGACCACAGCATGTGACGAGTTGGAAAATAATCTAAAAACAGTTTTGTTTTTTTTTGTTTTTTAAAGGAAACCCTAGAAAGAGAGGTCAGTAAGTTGATGTTTGAATGTTTACTCACTGCATTCTTGGAGGCCTGACTGCTGCTGTAACAGTGTTTTCCTAGAATGAAGTCTTCCTCTGAGCATGTCTGGAAAACAAAGTGCCATTTAATTAAAAATACCTATTATAAGATCATACCAGTAGCATCCATACCATTCAACTTTAACAAGTAACGTAATTTGTATTTGTACATTTGCTAGACTGTCCCACAGGTCCTGGTTGTGTGCATTCCTGTAGCTGTATTTGCGGAGGTATCGTACTATCCCGCTCTGAAACACATCATCTGTCAGAAAGTGTCGCAGCATGTGCAGGACACATGCTCCCTGATGGGAGATAGAAAAGGTTTATTTGATCAGTGGGCCGTGAATGGCCATTTCATTTCACAGGTCGTAAACTCATAATTGTCATGACTTGTCATTAATAGTTGTTTGACCCTCTTTGTTACTAAAAATACAACAAATTTATGAAATGAATGGCGTACTTTGTCATAGGAAACTGTGTCAAACATCTGTTTAATCTGAATTGGATTCTCTGCTGGGCTTGAAATTGGCCGAGAAGAGTTCAAGGAATCATGCCCAACTGCTGCAAAACAGGTGTGCAGGAGATATTCTTCCTGCAAGATGGAGCACAGAACATAGTCATCATTATCTCTTCTAGGATTGATGCTAATTCATAACTATTAATCAGCCACATCAATTTTGTCAAACTGAACAAAGCACATACCACTTTGAGATCAGGATAGGTGGCCTCGACTGAAATGTACTCCATGTACCTGGCAAATCCTTCATTCAACCAGATATCATTCCACCACTCCATGGTCACCAGGTTACCAAACCACTGCAGGTAAGTTATATTTTGAATGTCAGCACTTTACACAGACTATTTAAGTAGTGATCACATCCTTTTTGACAGTGCAGACACACTCTTACCTGATGAGCGAGCTCATGGCCGATCACCATAGTGACCCAGAGTTTATCAGAAATGGAGGAGGTGAGAGGATCAAAGAGAAGGCTGGTCTCTCTGTAGGTGGTCAGACCCCAGTTCTCCATTGCACCAGACTGGAAATCTGGGATGGCTATCAGATCTGACAAAGAGAAAACACAGATTAGTGGACTGAAAGTGACAGCATAAAGAGGGGAAAATGACAGACAATATGTGAGAGAAAAGAAATGCTGTGTGGCTTAGTTTCACAAAGCTGAACAAAGGGGAACCTTGTTTAGGGAGAGGATAATGGATGTTGAAATACTCCTCATAGAAGTCCAGCATTTTGACAGCAACTTCAAGGGCATAGCGGGTTTGCTGCCATTTCTCTGGGGAAGCATAGATGGACACCTACAGATAAAAAACAGAGCATGAAAACAAAACAAATGTGTCATAGAAAAAGTGATGTTTTGGCAAAAAATAATGAAGAGATTCAAATATTCTTCGCGAGACTGCACCTGCACCCCAGAAGATGTTTTTGCAGTGACTGATTTGAAGTCACAGACGACAAAAGCTACGAGGTACGTGCTCATCTTTACACTTGCATCAAACTGGTCCTCAAGGAGGCCATCGTGTATTTCAACTGTCTTGACCTGAAATACACAAAGGCTTGATTGCATCCATTTCTCATATATATTTGGGCATGTGGTATAAATAATAAATATATAACACATACCACAGGCATGTTGGACAGAGAAATGTACTCTGGACTCCTCCTGATCCGTAAGGAGAAGTTGGCTTTGAAGCTTGGCTCATCGAAACAGGGAAATGCCATTCGAGCACTCGTGGGCTCAAAGTGAGTTGAAGCTAAGACTCTGAAAAGACACATGAGGGGACACTTATTGGTATCTCAAACCTTGAAGCTCTCTGTGTAGGCATGCACATGTGTAGGATGTTTTAAGCTTGCTGTGAAATAATTTGTCTGGTCTTACCTGGTCTCACCTGTGCTGGTTCTGTATGTGCTCTTATAAAAGCCATAGAAACCTTCAGCAAGTTCTGCCTCAAACTCAATATACAAAAAGTACTTCTGCCCACTGCTGAGCACCCTGGGTGAGAAAATACCAATCTGCTCATGGGAAGGATTATGAAGAACTGGCAGAACCTAGAAAAGCAGGCAGGAGGGGGTTTGGTCCACTGTAGGTAACAACGTGGTGACATATAAGCTGTAATAATACCTGCTCTGCATTGACAGATACCTGGTCAGACAGGTGAGCAAGATTCTGGTCCAATATGGTGGCCCTAGAAATCTGTAGACCTTTGCTGTGCAATACAACCCAGTTTGTATTGTTCTGGACATCAATCTGGATCTGCACTGAGCCAGTGAAACTGAGGCCTGTGAGGTTAGGGTGCAGAAGTAGGTGGTAGTGAAGAGGAATGATGTACCTAAAATGACCCAAAAAATGTGTTACTTTTATAATCAGTGGCTCAAAAATACATGTCTGACAATTTTCTTGTTAATTTGGGGGGTGTTAAATTAGTACCTTGGGAGGCGAAGACGGCTCCAAGGAAAAGACAGATTATCAGAAGCCAAAGGAGACTGTTCTCCCGCAGGGTGAGGAGGACCTGGCGCCTGTTGTGAAGTCTGGGTGGGCTGAGACCCCGCCAGAAACACATGGAATAAAAACAGCACTAACAGCCTGACCAAGACCATTGTGGAGGAAAATTCCTTTGACCACTGGTTTAAAAAGAAAAAGCTAACAGTCTGACAAGTTGACAACCAGTATTGAACTTGGTCACATCCCAAACATGAGAAACGATGAGGGACCACCTGATGTGAATGTTGAATGCCTGCTGGGTGGATGTGTCCAGATGTCACACATCAGAATATGGTGGGGAAAAAATGTCTCAGAACCTTTTTTTCTTAAACCTGAAAAATATTAAAGAAGGATTAACTACATATCAGACACATCTCTCTGTGAAACATTAATATCACAGTTCTTCCTGGTGCTCTGGTAGAGGCTATCCTGCCTCCTTACGCCATGTTTATGGCCGCGATTTCAAAGGTTAATGTCTTAATATGAATCAAAGCTAACATTGTAGAAAAATCTTAATTCACCTGTTTTTGCCTTTGAGGTTAAGTTTTTTATGTTTACAAGACGACAGTTTTGTACCTTACAAGCATCTCAAATGAGTTCTGTAGAGTCGTAAATTCTGGCAAACTGAGCTGTGTTTAAGTTTTAAGCCACGACCAGCAAACATCCCAGCCTGAAGGAGACTCAAACATGAGAGAGGCCAACCACATGATTTTCCATGCCGACAAAAACAAGATGAGGACACAGCTATAAGTGTAAGGTGACAACAGCTGCAGGAGCATAGCTGCAGTTCAAACCAGGCCGCACAGGCAGTAGCTATGCTGCTCTGTACTGATAACATGAAGATTATATAAGTAACAACAACCAACAACTCCACCTGTTGACTCCAACTGTTAAAAGGTTACAGTTAGTAAAGTAAAACTGGTCTTAGGCTTCTTTACAGGTCATTTTTAGGAGAAATCAACCAGCTGCAAACATGAAAAAGCTTTACCTCCGTCATTTTGGCTTCATCATTCTTCATTCATGTGCCTGTTGTTCACTTTCACTTTCTGTTTTAAGTCCCCGCCCACTGCTAGAGCAAAAAAGCTCAGTGTGTGTGTGTGTGTGTGTGTGTGTGTGTGTGTGTGTGTGTGTTTGTGTGTGTGTGTGAGTGTGTGTGTGTGCAGGTGCACCATCAGAGTGCATTTTCTAATGTTCTGGATATGTTGATATGATCAGTTCCTTACCTCAGATCTAACAGCCGTAGCCAGGTGTGTCTCTGCCTGTTCGAATGACTCCTCACTGACTTTCTGTCGTTCTCGTTGCTGTCAGGTCCTCATTTGTCTCCCTCTTTATAAATGCAGATAAAGCCTTGTTTGTGAACCGTTTCACACTGCATGCTTAGCTTTCTCCCTCTCTGTGTTTGTGTGTGAGTTTGCTTGTGTGGCAAGAGGGGTGGGGGGGTGGGGGCCGGGGGGGGGTCCATTGTTTGTATAAGGTCACAACAATAAGGCATGTCAATCCCCCATAATGCAATGCTCCTGGCAAAGCCAAATGGCATGCTCCCATTTTACACGCTAACACACTTAACACAAAGTGCACGAATGCACACACACACACAAACGAGGCAGCATTCACTGAAGCTACTTTATCACTAAAGCAGACATGACTGAGCCGTCCAGGGGTCTATTTTACCTTCCTATTATCTATTTATGGACAGGTAAGACCTTTTAATCTAAAATACATAGTTATAGTTTATATGTTGAGTTTTATTTTCAGTTTTAGTGACTGCTGAGAGATAGTTTGAATCAATTCAATGTTATTTTTTATACCTGAATCACAAATTAATCTCCGAGCTGTTAAATCCAGACAATATACAAAACCCTCTGTCCTGAAGTTATATAGTCTGTCATCAATAGTGGCATTCTAGGACTCCTTTTCCTGGAGTAACTACATCAAAATCACAAAGACTGATTAGAGGTTGCAGCAAAAACTATTGACATAGGTGGAGTCGTACCTGGATATAATGTGAATCCAATAAGAAATTTTATTACAAACTGTAGCACTACATGTTTTGTATTTTGATGTATTTAATACTCTGTGAAACAACGAAAATGCAGTATTTAAGAAGTGCCCCATATTTACAGCTACTATTTACATTTTTTGTAACTCAATGCATTTTTGGTTGACCTGGTTTGCATCCTTGTGTCAGAAAAGCCCCAGATCAAGACCTCTTTTATCCTAAATCTACATCTTCCTTATATTAAAATGCAGTCCTTTTTATTCTGTACATCTTCACCTTTTAGGTGGCGTAGAGGGTAATGTGCTTGCATCTCTGGCCCCCCCAGTCCATCTGTCAGGGGAAAGACTGGGCTTGACCCTGCTGATCTGTATGGTGAGGGACTTCAGGCGAGGACACCTTGAGGTAAACTGGAGGTCCCCATCAGAGGGTCACATGTCCAGCTCAGCATACAGCATTGCTGTAAACAAGAAGCAGCATTTCCAGAGCGCTGTGGCTATCATCACTGTGGTGACTGATGACTGGCCATCATATAGTTGCTCTGTAAGACACAGACGGCACCCAAAAGTCATCAGGAGACACCACACGAACCCCTCAGGTAGAACTGTAGCTCATCAGTAGTAAAGATATATGTCATTTCTACTCAAAAATAGTAGAAATTTACTGTAAGTTTTACACTGTTAAAATGCTTTTTCATAATTTCAGATCATCCAAGTAAGATTTGTGATGAAAATGAGAAGACAAATGGTAAAATTCCTTTGGTTGCAAACAGTTAAAAAAATGTGTGTGAGTTCTGCTGTTGTTGTAGATGTTGTTTCTTATGTCAGTCTGTGTGGTTTGATCTCCAGATGTTGGTGTGTGGACAAACACTGTGGTTGTCATGGTAATGAGGCTGCTTCTCATGAAAACTATTGTCTTTAACACTTTGATGACCACCTACATTGTTATTAAGTGGTAAGAGGATGAGTCTGTGTGATTTATGTGTTATAAAGTGCCATAAGTGAAAAAAATAACCCCATTTAAACTCATCTTCCATGTTGTCTAACTTGGTGGAAATGGGTTTTACGTTTTCAAGATGGATATGTATTTTACTTTTCAGATGTTTGAAATGGAGGACGCCTGATCTCACCATGTGACCTTGAAAAGAAAACACACAGAGAGAGACTCTTTTGTGTCTGAAGTCTGCACAGTGTGGATCCCTGCACTGGGAACAAATTAAGCAAAAGTCCACCCTTGTGGTTTGCTTTATGAATACGGTCTTGAGCGTTTAAGATTTTAAGCTTGTCTTCAATCGGGATCACGGGAGTAACAAGTCTCGAACGCTACCAAACTTTTGTCGCGCCTTTTTCGGCCTCTTTCTCCTTGACATCCCAGGTGTCACTAACAGTTGAAAACCTGGTATCTGATTGTCGCCTAACCTCAAACAGATGCACATACTCTTTTATAAGTGTTTGTGTTCAGATCTGTGTGTTTTTTTTACTCATATGTATTTTTTTTTTTACCTACATGTAGTTTGAGCTCCTTGAATTACTGAAAGATTGTATGGAAAACTTTGATTTCTGGGAAGTTTATGAGGAAACATTTGCAGTATTCTGTTCAGCCTCTTAAATTCCTGTAAATGTGACACGAATAACCAGGAAGCAGGCTTGAAACATTTTATTGTTTATTGTTTTTTTAAATAAAACACTTGCACACAGTTTTTTCCTCATGTTTTTTTTTTTTGAGCGCCTTGAATAACACACTGACATAGCAACAGAGCACCACTAGGTGGCAGTACAATCACATTTGACATTTTTTTAAATTATTATCCAACAGCAAGAATATGGAGCTTTACTTCCTCTACAGGACACTACGTTCATAAATAAGTTAAGTATTTCAACATTGAGCAGTCACTCTTCACCAAACTGACACTCACACATGATGGAAGAGATCACAATGCCAAGAACTGAGATTAAGCTTATATGGCCATTCAACTGGGACATAATTATACAGATTGTTTCATGTTAAAAATGCTCATAGTCTTAAGAGTTGGCATTTCTATCAGGTATCAAATGGCATTTATTTCCCAAAACACACTGCCAGAGCATAAGTCTCAGCAGACCGTGTGGTTAAGGTTTCTCAGAGATTTGCAGTGTTTTGTCTACACTCCAGTATCTAAACAAGTATCCCAGTAAGGAGCAGCTTGTCAGTTCAGGCAGAACGAGGAAAACAGTTTACAGTAGCAACTTTAAAAACAAGGGAGTGGGTGTGAGATGTAGAGGGGTGCTGGTTTGGTGGTGAGTTAAGATTTGTTTTGTACCAAAAAGAAAACAAAACAAAAAAACCCCCACATTATCCATCTTTGGCTCAAATTAACACAAAAAAGAATATGGTGAGAAACACTCATGAGCCGGTATCATCACATCCTCTTGGCAAAAAGATGGGAACACCTCTGACGTGATTTTCAGAGACATTATAAACACATCCAAGAACGTCAACAACTGGTTAAAAAAAATTAAAAAAAACACTGATGCAGCCAAACACACACACACACTTGCACATATTTGAAATCAGGACTGAGGAAAATCAACATATTCATACAGTGACAAAATAGTACTGATGACATTTGCTGTGACAAATATTCATAATACATTCAAAATAGAACAACTCACATTGACAGACTTAAAATGACACGCTGAGTCACATCAGCTACTGGGAGAAATGCATTTTTTTAAAAAAAGTCAGCTCCTTGTGTTCAACAGACTTTTACTTTGAAAGGATCAAAAATCATATCAAAGAAGATCTCCAGCCCTCCAGCCTCTTAAGATTATGTTGGAGGATTGAAGGTGAGAGAAAGAAACACTGATGTGGATTTGTTAAAGAGCAAAAACAAAAACAAAAAAAAAAAAACTAAATA
>JAQNCA010000027.1:17154054-17168255 GCA_029783725.1 Acanthurus tractus | reverse complement strand
AAAAACAAAAAAAAAAAAACTAAATAAAGTGCTTCTGTTAAAACAAACATCCTCTGTCTGAGGTACTACAGAAAAAAAATCACATCAAATGACACAAGAAAAACAAACTCTACACCATTACACTGTGCACTGAAGACAAGCTATTTACAGTTTGGAGCGTGTATCCACACACTCAATTTCCCCCAGCACAGGTACTTTCATGTCATTGTCAATTGTTCTCTCTAAAGATGACAGATTGCGAAAGCCGTCATCACATCTCCTGTGTTATTTCCCAGAGGGCTGATTCTGCCAGGTTACGATGCAGTTAGTGTTCCTAGTATTTCCTGTGCCCGCTGGGAGCTCTGCGACCTCCTCTACAAAATCACTGCTCCCCAGTAACTGTCCAGACTGCTGTTTCCTCTCTACCTGACAGAGGAATCAGTGCTCAGTATCAGTGCTCAGCAAAAAAAAAACAAAAACTCTCTTTCTAGTGCACACACATACATGAGCCCACATGCATGCAGGCTCATAAAGAGACCCCCATTCCTGCTCCTCACATCAACGCCATGCTCAGTGCACACAGCAGGAGCAAGGCGAGCCGTGTGATAGGTTGAGAATCAGAGTGTAAGGTGGAGGTGGCAGAGCCGCGGGGGTAGATCCTCCATCTATCTCTGTGTGGGTGGAGGCTCTCCATGTCCTTCAAGGCGCTGTATGCCGCCACTGTGAAGTTAGCATCCCCCGTGGTCAGCAGATCAAATACGCAGGAGTGGAAGTAAATGTCCTGCACCTCCAGCTGCTCTTTGCAGCGCTGCTTCGCCCCCTCCATGCTGAAAGCCTGCACAGCACCGTAGGGGGATGCTTGTGTCTGTGAGGAGTAGCTGGGCCGACGCAGCTGCTGAAGCTGTAGGCCAAGCGCAGGCGGAGAGAGGGGCAGGGGAAGATGGCCTGCCTGGTCGATGCGCTCTGCGCTGGGACAGCCGTTCAGACAGAGCTGCAGGTCCTGGGTGGCATCGTAGGCCTGAGCCAGCTCCTCTGGGATCCGCACTGCCAGGGTCAGGTAGCGGCCTAGCTGGCGAACGATTACTGTTACACCAATGTAGCCAGCATGCAGCTCCACATGGCGCCCGGGGCTGCGCTCAGAGATCCACAGAGCTCGGACCTTTCCGATTGCACCATCTGCTCCAGCTGAAGCGTGGATGGGGTCTCCACTGCTCACAGTTCCATCATCAAAGGCAGCAGGGAGGTTGTCCGTGACTGCCTGGTAGACCCTCTGGTCTGTACAGCCCTCATATGGTTTAAAGATGATGGTGATCTAAAGAGAGTAAGCATCATGTAAGTTAAGAAACTAAATTTAAAGTGTGTTGAATGAATGTCAATCTGAAAATGCAAAAACTCATCATAAATAATTTGTTACATGACAAACACAAGCTTTGTCAAGGACAGTAAAGCAACTAAAAACAGCAGGTCAGTTAATTAAAGTAGGTAGTTCAGGCAGTTGAAAGAATATTAATTTGCAACTATTTTCAGCTTCTTCTGTAAGGAATTTCTGCTTTCCTTTGCCTTTTACAGCGGGCAAGTCATGTGCATTCTTGAAATATCTAACTGCTGGTCAATAAAAAAATCTAGGACTTCGCTTAGGGCTCTGAGGATATGTGATGGTCATTTTTTCTCTTATGAACTATTAATTTAGTAAATAATCTCAGCAGCAGCTTAATTGGCATTGGTAAAATAATCATGAGCTGCAATCCATTTAATTAGCTGATCGTTAGAAATGAATCAGCTACTTTAATGACAAATTTTCAAGTTAAAAATAAATTTGTGTCATGACTTGTTGCTTTGTTAATTTTTTTTAAGTCTTTGATAATTGTATAACTTTTGGTTGGAAAAAATTTAAAAACTGCAATTTCACAATTTGGTAACTTTAAATAGAATAAAAAAATAGCCAGATGAAAAACTGTCAGTGGTTGCAGTTATGAAGATAAGGTAGAACTGTTGCTTCCTCTTTCTTCTACAGACACGCACATACACACACACACACACACACACACACACACACACAAATATTAACATTCACCATTACACAGGTTATTGACTCTCATCACACTACATTTGAAAAATGACTAAATGACTTTTTAACAAGTGGTAATTTGACACAGCTATGCAAACATGCTGACACATGCACACACACACACACACACACACACACATATAGAGCTCTAGTGGTGAGTGGAGGCAGCAGTGGATACAGGGTGTGGTGTGAGCTTTACGGTTAGCACTAGCATCATAGTTCCGGTGAATGGCTGCTTTGTTCACATGACAGCCGTGAGGAATGAGGCCTGGCAGGCCATTAAGCCTGGAGGGTTGTTAATGTTTGTGTGTGTGTGTGTGTGTGTGTGTGTGTGTGTGTGTGTGTCTCCCTAATAATTGTGACTAATAACTTGCCCCACCTCTGACACAAGGTCAAACCTTCAGCTCCACAGTGTAGCAACCCCACTATTTGCTTAATGTGTGTGTGTTTCTAACAGCCTGTGCATGGCTAGATGTATGCATGGATGTGTATGTGTTTTAATAATTAAAGCTATCGACTAAGCTAGAGAGGGAAGATCATCGGGGGAAACATCAACATAGCATCTTTAACACCACAAAGATCACCTTGTATGGCTTGTCATCCATTTGGTGGTCTGTGTGTGTGTGTGTGCACGTGTGTTTGTGAGTGTGAGTGTGAGTGTGCATGTGCATATGACTTTTTTGTCATTAAGGGATAAGGACTTTATACACACGTAGTGCTTTAAGCTGAGTGCATGGAGTGCCACTTATGAGGCACACAGACACACACAAATACTTGCAAACACACACATAAGTAAACAGTGGGTTCTTTCACACGTCTCATTGCATGTAAGTAGAGGTCAGGCTATATGCAGCCATTAACTGAGTTAGGTTTCCAACACTGTTTCAGTCACAAGAGATAAGTCACAACATTAGCCTGTTTGCCTCACACTTGTGACTGAGAAGGATAAAGAGAGAGAAAAGTAGAGCAGGGAGAGCAAGGGTGTTTTCCAGGCCTACATTGATAAGATTTCTTACTCTGAGGCACAGAAAAGCAATTTAGAGGTCATTATAGAAAATGTTTTCCTTTTAAACTCACACATGCACGGTGAAATAAACTTAATTACGCCAGCTGCTCTCACTTAGGGAACTCTTTTAACCTTGATAACAGCAAATTAGACTCAAAAAAGCCCATTTTTCTCTGCTTCCCCCTTAATAACAGTTCTCTGCTCACCTTATTGGTTGCTGTGGCACTGGAGCCAGGTACCACAGGAACATTGGTAACCTGTACCGACAGATAGTCATTATCGATGAGAGGCCATGCCCCCTCCACTTTACAGGTCTGGAAGCTGTCCTTAAATGTTCTCAGGTGTGGGTCTCCGAACAGCGCACAGAACAGGTAGGCGGTCCGGGGATTGCCATGGCCATGAGTGTGAGAATGTGTGTGCATGTGGGAGTGTATATGGGCATGCTGGGTGCGGCTGTGGTAGTTGCAGGGCTCGTGTTGGACCTCGGGGTGCGTGGAGGAAGTGGGCCCGTCTCTGGAACAATTCCTCTGACTCATGAGGTCAGAGATGCCCAGCACAGCTGAGTGGAAGACCAGGTTCCCCCGGCAGGACTTGGCCGTCCTCTGGGTGCAGGCCGAGTACGCACGTAAAGCTTTGCAAAATTCGACATGAATTTCCACAGCTGGTGTCAGGTGGGAGGTCAGGGAGACAAAGTCGGTGGTACACTTCTGGATACGACACTGAGGGGTGGCGACCTGGCACTGACCTGTACGGAGAAAGCAAGAGAGACACAGAAATACTGTTAGCAAAGTGATATTATTACAGTAACAGCAGGAAAAGCAGCTAATATGTCTGATAATGTGGGTGTGTACTACAATGAGAGTTTGATTTAACCAGATATTGAAAGCTAACGTGCATACAGAAGACAATTAAGGTGTGTAGACAGCCCTGAACTTTAACATACATTGCTACTGGCCTGTTACAATCCAACCTAATAAACCTGGAAAAGAACCTGCTGCTGGTGGAACATCTTGATCAATCAGTATTTGCCGCTCTGTGAGTGTAATAAACCTAAAGTGTAATAAACCAAAGAGCAGCCAGAGAGGAAAGATAACAAATCTTTTCCCATAGAGAGAGAGAGAGAGAGAGAGATAATACTGCTTATATAGCCAGGGTGCACAGAACACATGGGATACTATAAACAGAGAGCAAGAAAATACAAGTTAGGTGTTCCTGTAGTTTTAGCAGAGATGATACAGAATAAAAAATTATGCATTTATCATTGCAAGTAAAAAAATGTTTTTGTAACTTCAGGGTTTTTACCTGTTTTCTTCAGAGCACAGGAGGAAATGTGTTCAAAAGACTGATTTTTCCGTCCTCGTATACCCATTTGGACCAAATGCCTCGGTCTGAAATTGTCCCTGATGTTTTATCTGCTGCTACATTTCTTAACGTAACAAGGGTCAAACCAGCCTTTTATATCATAGATCATCAGAGAGAGACGGAGCGAGAGTGAGAGTGAGAGATTAGAGACAAGACCTAATGCATCAGTCACAGCATGCTCCTATTAGATTAGGCCAGAGAGAAGCTCTGCAGTGTATGGGCAGCTGCATACAGACACACACAAATAGCTGTCTTAGAAAGAATGCTGGTTGTGCCTCCGTTAAACATACATAGCCAGTGATCTTAAGATGGTGGTATGATCTCCTAATTGCCAGAAAGTACATGGTTTACTGAATTTGACAGATTCCCTTAACGTCACACCATCACTTAACAGCCATAAGTTGCCCCCCAGAACAATAACAAACACAAGCAAACGGCGAATTTCAGTTCATCTTTGAACATTTATTTGATTTTTATGGACGTGAAGAAGTCGGGCGCAACCATTTGGGGGCAGTAGTGCTCTGAGTTTTTAAAATCAGGGTGCAGGTACAGACCCCCGCTCTCACCACACTTCAGAATCTCTCTCCTGCCTGTTAAATACTGACACCAACCCACAGACACACACACAGACACACACACACACACAGCTGCCTTCCATGCCAAGCACCACTGTACAGACGGTCTCAGACGGAGTACTGAGGACACATTGTGTCTTTGACTGGTGCACCAACAGCCTCCTTCTCTCCCTCCTATCTGCCCTGCAGTACCTAAATACCACTCCCAATCTAATCAGAGTGGGTTTCTTCTCCTTCAAAGGGTATCAGAATCATGAGCTGCTCTAAAAACGCACAAAAGCACTCTTTCACTAACATTTTCCCAGCAGGGTGACACGGCGAGAAGGGAGTCGACCCTGTAACTGAAGGACTGGGGTTCAAACCAGTGAAAGGTCGAAACCTCCCTGACGACGAGCATCTGCTGAAGTTTCATTCCAGTTCCCATTGTGCTGCTCCATGGCTGACCCCACACTCTTGTTATTGCATCATTTTCACAAAAGTATTAATAATATTGTGAAACAATTTTAAAGCACAATCTTGACACTTGTGTTCTTCAAGGTTTCCCATGATCTCCCTTTATTGAAGGCATCCTCTTAAATCCTTATCTAAGCATGCATGATATTTAAAAGAAAATTTAATTTATGCATGGAAATAAACAGTTTGTGGTAAGACTAGTTAAGGTGATTGACACCGAACTGACTTGAAAATGTTGCTAAGAAGAGAATAAAGAACTCCTCATATGAGAGACTGATGCACGAGGGCCATTTAACACATCCAGAGCCTGGTTTGTTTGATCCCCTGGGGTAAGTATCTAATATAGACACAATAAAACAGCCAGCAGTGCCCACACCACTCCCTCCATGTCCACCACAATATTAACCTCTCTTTTTTCACTTCATCCCCCTCACCATAGCTCGGCTGCCTTTACAATCTCCAAGGTCTCATCGTGTTTTTCTTCTCTCAAGCCTCATCTGTTGTCGGATTTTTTTCCCCCATCAGCACTATTTCTGATAAAGCACTGTTCCATTATGTTTTCAGTTTGATTCCCTGGACGAGTCTACACACCTTCTGGTCATCTCTCTTCCCCATATCCTGAGGCAACCTCTCTACCATCAGACAAAGGTCAAAAGATCCACCGGCTCAATCTCTCAGGCTTGGTTTAGTGATTCTTTGTCTCTCTCTCTCTCCAACAGCCTCCAACTTCTCTGATCTCCAGAGATCAGAAAAAAAACAAACGGGATCATCTCTCAACCGTGGGAATGGCCTGTGAAGTGCTTATTGATCACCTTGTTGTGTGCACTCTCTCACACATGGAGCTCAAATCACACAAACAGCCCTCCAAGCTTAGAGATACCAAGCTTTGCAGGAGCTCACTACACTCCAGCACACGCACCCGTTCTCTCTTGAGTAGAGACCCGGGAGTGTGAACAATAGTCAACAATTCAGACATTCCTGTCTCTCTGGCTGAATAAACAGACACATGGTGCTGACAGCTGGAGCAACAATAAAATATGTACAAGTTATAACACAGAAAAAAAAAAAAACCTCTTGTGTTTGCTAAACAGACTAAATAATGCACATTCTTTCCAGGTGACGCACAAGTAGCAGAAGGTGCCAGGAGGGTCTTTAATGTGAAGTGGGTCTCCCTGTTCCCACCAGGCTCTGTGCAGAGGCGGTTTTGTGCCGCTGCCTGAGCCGTGTTAAACTAATTACCGGAGGTGTGACTGCTCAACAGACAGCCGCCACAACAGCCGACCCCCTGCACACACAGCAACACACACATTTGGCCAAAAAAAGGAGCCAGTTTCTGGAAAGAGGATATTGTTGCTTTTTTTTGCATGAAATGAAAAATGCATGTGTCTTTACCAGATTCAACCAAATAAATCTAAACCCAACATGCAGTGTGGTAGATAAGAGGTTTGTGAATCATGGCTTCTGCATAGTCACAGACTACAAGTCGTATCATGTGTTTGCATCAATCATCCTTGCACCTTATTAACCTTTCAGTGAGCATAGTTTTTCTTTGTGTAATTCTTTAATTTTTCTTTTTCCGTCCAGCATTTGGCTCAGGCATGTGTGAGTCTCTGCTTTTGGTGCCGATTAGAAGACAACCAGCTGTTCAGAAAAGCACCACCATGCTTTTTCAGTCTAAGAATCTTCCTTGTGTCACTGTAATCACTTTTATACCATTTCTCGTGATGCATTTTATAAATTTTCATGAGGCAAATCAACTTGAACTGTATGTCACATTGGATTTTTTTTAGATTTACAACAGAGACATGTCCTGATTCTAACTTTTTAAGATCAGATTTGCACTTAGAGAGATTCTGATTCTGAAGGGAAAGTAAAGCACGTATTTACTATAGGTATATACACAGGAGGAGAGGTAGTCACCCTCTCTTCCCTTCCTCCATGAGCCATTAAGGGGCAGACAGGAGAATGACGGCCCAGGAGAGAGCAGAAGAAACTCGATCCGTGCTCAGACTGCTGCACTGCCGCTGGAGAGAGAGCCATTGTCAGGCAGCAGTGGGCCCAACACAAGGATCGGAAACACAATGATAACAACCGCTAAATAACTAATAAAGTATCTCTGATCGCTGTTTAACACAACAGACTTGCAAGAAATGTTGTTACTGTGGTTGTAATTGTGCACAGCAATTTGCGCGGAACTGAATAACAAAGTGCGTAAAATTAGAGATTTGTTGCGATTATGACCGAGAGACACAGCAGTTGTTGCAGTGTTTGAGTGTAGTTGGTTACCTATGTGAGCACCGCAGCAGAGAGCGATGATCAGCAGCAGCAGTGGACGGAAGCGGCGCACCAGAGACGGGGAGGCGAGGCGCTCAGCCCCGTGGCAACAGCATCCGGCTCTCCCCATCCCCGTCCATGCAGGGCCAGGAGGGGAGAGTGGACAGACCTCCAAAGGGCGAGGAGAGGTGGTGTCCAGGCCTCCTCACTTCACCTTCTTCTTCTTCTTTTTCTTCTTCTTCTGCCTCTTCTTCCTCACTCTTCTCTCCTTCCTCTCCTCCTCGGGTGCGCAGGGGCATTAAAACACAGCTGCTCCACGGAATGCAGGGCGGAGGGAGTGAAAAGGCAATGAGAGGAGGAAAACAAAGTGCAAGCGCAACTCACTCCGACGACACTTTTACTTTTCTCCCGTACAAATCCACACCCCACGTGATTTCAGTGCGCTCGCTCCGCGGTCGGACTTTTGCCTTGATTGCGATCACTCTGTGCTCTCCTCTCTCGTCCCAAACACGCACAATCACATCTCTCTCTTCCTCGACAGGCCGGGGTTTCGCCTCCACTCCTCCCCTTTCACTTTCTCCTCCTCCTCCACTGCCCCTCCAACAAATCAATAGAGAATCAACCAAACCCTGCTGGCGGAAAACCCGCCTACCATGACACACACACACACACACACACACACACACACACACACACGTAGTCGACAAAATAATGAAGAGGCCGGAGGTAAAAGTTGTAAAACGTTGGTAAGATGCTATTGACTTACTTCATATGCCGAAGAGAATAATGGTTTTCCGATATAAAGATGCTTAGGTAGACTAAAAAAGGATAAAATCTATAGTAATAATAATAATAATAATAATAATAATAATAATAATAATAATAATAATAATAATAATAATAATCATAATAATCATAATAATCATAATAATAATTGTCATCATAGCTTAATAGCAACATAGGTTTAAATCTAATTTCTCTGAATTTGTATTATAAGTGTTATAAGTATTTTGATAGAGGGCTATCTTATGCAGTCTCGCATTGTAAATATATAATTATATTAACTTTTTTGTTTCATTCTTTGGGTTTGAATTATTAAAACAAAAATATATATTGAAGCAAATAAATCCATACTCTGAAGAGCTTATTTAAAATAATCCCCTTTTATCTGATTGCTTTTATCAATTATTCTGATGCATAAAATTTTCTCATTTTAATTTTAATTTTTAATTTTCTGACCAAATGAGCTAGAAAAAAATATACTAATTGAAGCTTATTCATTTTCAATTGGCTTAATTTCCTTTTAAATGATTTTTGATGAAACTCAGTGTTGTGCACTGAGTTTTGCATCAGTCTCCCTCTGTGGTTCTCTCATGATAAGTTTGTATCTCTTCCTACTTTTTTAGCATACAAAGCACAGAATAGAGGACAGACATTAAGCAGAGCACAATGTGAAGGCCTCACCTTTGTGACATAAACCAGTCCAGACATAACAACACACAGACACCAAACTGTTCGCAGTGTACTAGTCATAAATCGGTACAGTCAAAAGAACAAATCTGCAGAAGGTATGCTGAGGTGAGCACATGTAAACACCCTCCAGCCCTAATGACACTGAGCAATGAGAGCTATAAAACAGCCTTTTGCTTTGCTGTCACTATTGTTCTCTCCACCTACAGTTATGATTCACAAATGAATAACTTCACACTCACTTTCCCATACCCTTTGAAACTTTTTATTGCAAAGCAGCTGAACCTTTTTTTCGGCTAAAGGCTATGAAGTGGGACAGGTTTCAAACAAAGCACTGAAACATTAACAGATCTGGATATTTTTTTTATTTAGTGTACATTTATACAATGTGTTTGTTCTTTTAATGCTCTGTTTGTATTCTGTCAAGAGAATAAGTGTGAGGAAGCCGTGCATGTGTGTGTGTGCGGGGCTGTTTGCACATATGCTGTGACTGTAATCCTCTGCTGCCTTTTGCATTCTGCCAATCTGTGCCACCCTGGCTTAACTTGTTTGCATGTGTAAGCGCATATGAGCGAATATATGTGAGTGAGTGACTTAGAGAGAGAGAGCATCCCCATAAGCTTAACTGCTCTGCAGAAAACAGAGCTTCTCTGTGGCTGATATTTTATGTGCTGTGTGTCATAGCTGGGTAGTTTCACTCTAAAATGAGTCAACTGCAGTTCGTACACTCACATCACTGCCGGCCATGAGTCTGGTCATGGTCACTCATTCCCTGCTGATTTCGTCAGTAAAATAAACACACTCAGTCACTAAAAAGCTCATGAGAATTTGACAGTAAGTGTGGCCAGAGGAGATGATGTGTGCAACTCGAACAGGCCCTGATATCAGATATTAACTTCCTGTTTGTTCCAGAAACCTCTGATGTCACCAGTGAGGAAGTCTGCATGTGTGTGAGTGTGTGTGTGTGTGTGTGTGTGTGTATGAGTCAGGAGATATTGTCAGATGTTGTTCTGTTGTGTATACGTATGTGTGTGTGTGTGTGTGTGTTTGGGCTTTGTACCTCTTAAGGCCTGTTGGAGAGAAACAGTACAAATTATCTCCACCTCAGTGTATGCATGAAACAGTAATGCTACATCAATACTTTAAAATATATATAAACACACATATATGTAAGCCTCTGGAAAAAGAGTCATTCTGCAAAATCAGTAGTTTTACTATTCATATCAAGGATTTTTGCTTTAGACAGATTTTTGCTGTTCTTCTGCTTTTGCTTAAGAAAGGTTTTGTTTTTTTTGTGGTGGCCGTGACCAACACAGTGGTTCACATCTGGTTCTTGGCTGCATTTTATTTCCCTCCTCTCTACTTTTTCCTTTTTTGCTTTTATTTTTTGACTGTTGACAATCAGTTAAAAGACAAAAAATTAGAATAAATTTCTAATGCTTCTATTTTTCACCTCTGCTATTACATAAAATAATGTGAATCATATGATTAAGGTGTCACAGTTACCAGATCACAGCCAATGAAACACCAATGAGAGAGTCTGAATCATGCATTTCCACCAGCCTCATCAAAACACGAAGTGATGGACTGTCTTTTTAAAGAATGCTGCTCTTTCTCTCAGTCCTTCCAGTAGAGTTCCAGACATTTCATATTTGTTTTTCCCCTCATTTGCCACCCAACTGTGTATTCTGGATACCAAATATTGTGACGTAAATTAAGCCAGCAGCATTGTGACGGTGAAAACAGCCTCTGTGACCATCCCTGCCACACCTCTGCAGGATGAAGCACACAAGGTGAACATTTCATTCATGCTAATAGTCCAAACACAGAGTGGTTAATTCAATTACATGTGTGCATATGGTTCTATTCATCACGACTAATATTATATTTCATACTAATCACACATCCGCCTACATAGACACAAACACATGCAACCTCAGATAACATGTGACCCTATTCATGGACTTTAATTCTATCTTTCATACTAATTCATTTAATCAATTAAACCACAGCTGAGGCCTTAGAACAGAGGATGCTGAAAGTAACTCAGCCCCCTCGGCACAGAGACTCACACACACACACACACACACACACACACACACACACACACACACACACACACACAGGCGCGCGCACACACACACACACACAGACACACACACACACACACTGCAAAGAGCTGCTTTGCCCAGTTACACATGCATTCACTCACTGAGCCCCAGGCACAAAGACAGTCTGTTTCTGAACGTCCAGCTTGTCTTCACCTCCACACCTCTGCCTCCCTTCTCCACTTCCACCTCTCTCCACCTCCCAGCTCCCCTTCCCCCTCACCCCACCACAACTCCAAACAGCCCGTCATTCAACGCATGGCTTTTGCAACTCCATGCACACCTGTGTATGCATGTGTGAGTGTGTGTGCCAGAGCGTTTAAGTGTTGAAAGTTTGCATTGTGGCAAACATGTCACAGGCTGTGCATGGGAGAGATGTTGCAATGAATCTCTTATAATCTGTCCCTCACACACACACACACACACACACACAAAGCACACTCACTCATGTGAAGTTGGGGAAGACCTAGAAAATCATAGAAAAATAATCACAACCAGTTTAAAACTCTGACGCATAACGACCTGTAATTTAAACTCTTACTTATGTCAAAATACAGAGGTGTTTTAGCAGAGAATTATCACACAGTAAATAATCAAAATTGAAAAAACTGTATGGGAATCGTAATGAATATATAAATATACATAGATTTACATTTTATGTATTCATCTTAAAAAATCTATATGTAACTGAGTCTTAAAAGCTTGTTTTCTACAGTGCAGTCACAGTACTTTCCGTGTTTTTGCTTTCAACAGATTCTCAAATTGAAACAAATATTACAACAGTACAGTTATGAGAAGTCTAACTTCATGTTAGAGAACAAGTGGAACAGGCTGATTTGCATATTGCTGATTGATGGAGGGATCCATCAACTGATCTCAGGTGAGTAGGTTGATTCAAAGGTCTTAAACCAAGCAAAGTAATTTCTAAAGTAACTAGCAACTACAGCTATTTGAAAGGGAGTAATTGTAGTATAGTAGGAATATTAAGTCGAACGAAATAGCAAATTCATTCCACCTCTGCACATAAACTAAATACAGTTAATCTCTCCCATTTGTTCTCAGTGCCAGCCACCACACACACACACACACACACACACACAATAACTGACTCACAGGTGGTAAAGGTAAGTGGAGACTGCAGGTGTGTGTGTGTGTGTGTGTGTGTGTGTGTGTTTATATTCCTGATGTGAGACGATAACATAAAAGATAAAATCCAGGTATCAAAGCCTCTTGTAATGCGAGGGGAAACCTAATCCTATAATAGCCTGTTTGATAGCTGTTTCTCTCCTCAGCCAAACTCATGTTGTGTTTTACTTGAGTTGGCCTTATCAGACCTTCTGTGTCTGCACATTCACTTCACCGTTACAAGACAGAAGCTGAGGCTGCTTTCAGGTGCATTTTGAAAAAAAAAAAAAACGTGTCAGAGTGGGAAAGCAGAAAGAGCTCATCTTGGAGTCAGTTTATCTTTTGAAATGCTGGAGAGAAACACAGTGTCATCAGAGAGCTCAGATAAGTGGGAGAGGATTCCTTTAACGCAGGCCAGAGAGGGAGAGATTATCACATTGATCCTTCTCTTCTTACACTCTCAACCTCAGTGTCTTTTTCCCAGAGCGGCCCGTTGATGTGCATTGATTGACTAGTACTGACCCAAAATACTATCATGACTTTACAGTTAAAAATAGCAACAGAGGAGTGAAAATATAGCCTTTAATAGCGTAATAGCTGTGTTTCCCGGTTCTTAAAACACATTTCTGCCTCTTCCCTCTATCTAACTGTTCTCTTCTTTCTGTTCTTATCACTGAATACTTCTTCCACCTTTGTATTTATATAAAAACAATATTTTTCTATTCAGCTTGGATTGTTTTGGTAAAGATCAAACTTTATCTATAAGAACAATATTGAGAATGTCAATAGAAAGAAGACAAAAGATGTCTCTGGTGACTCTTTCTTTTTTTAGTTATAGTACGGTATCAGAGCTCTGAGGGTAAAAATATACACTGGCCTTGTAAAGTGAAGTTATTGCCACAAAGAGTTCAACGAGTCATGTGTGAATAAATCTGAGGTAAACAAAAATTACACATCTGACAAACTCATACATGAATTTTTCTTCTATCTCGTCTTTGCATTCACCCCCAGCCTCCATTTCCTTCAACTATCTATTTCATCCTTTGTGTAAAAACATCTGAAGCACACACAGCTGCATCAGACAGCACAGTGACAACGAAGCCTCTGTTTTCTCCGGGCAAATACACACAGATACTTGCACTTACGCACAGAGCAGTAAGAAGGAAACAGCTGAAGGATGTAATAGGGCAGATGAGGATCATGGGGTTGCAGTTTGGTTTGGGTCAGGGTGAATGTTTGGCAGCTGTGAGACAAAGACACGCTATTAAAGCTGCTCCCTTCTCGCCTCCAGCTTTCTCTGCTGTGAAACCTGTTTTGTCAGTCGGTTTGCCAGCTAACATCCACATAAATGGGCAGAAGCCTTGTGATTTTACCAATGTTAATTTTGGGATAAGAGGCATCTTTTTGTGCAAACATGAGTGCATAACTTCCTAAAATGGGGACATTTTCAATCCCTTCCATCTGATCATGAAGGTAGCACTGGTGATAGTTGTTCATCTAGTTTGATGCTGCTTTCTGTGCATCAACTTTGATCATATTGAACACACAAACACCCTCTATCTCTCTCTCTCTCTCTTAAACACATGCAGGTTACTTTGTTGATTCGTTGTGTTTTCCACACATGTACACACACTGAAGCTTCACAGATATTTTGAGTCTTGCGGCCACAGATGGTCAGCTTCCATCTCCTGCTGGGCCATCCAAATCCTCCAAGTGGTAAACAAAAACTCCTCAACACACACCCACACTCACTTACACACACACACACACACACACACACA
>JAQNCA010000027.1:17139756-17153954 GCA_029783725.1 Acanthurus tractus | reverse complement strand
ACACACACACACACACACACACACACAGAGCAGAGAGTGAGAAAAAAAGGTATGGCATCTATAAATCACTCATACTCCAGAGCCATATGCTCATACCTGTCTGTGAGGAAGAAGCCCGAACACAGGTGAGCCCCTTTGCATTCCTGCAACCTGACAGATATACAGATGGAGAAGGAGAAGGGGGGAGTGAGAAAGACGAAGGAGGAAGAAAAAGCTCACTCCTCTCTTTCCGACATCCAGCTGTGAGTGCCTCCCTCTCTCCCCCTTCCCCTCCCCTCCCCTCTCTTCCCCTTGGGATAGAGTGCTCACAGAGTGGCAGATGGGTGGAATGCATAATACATAGACTATTTGGGGGGCTGGGTGTGTGTGTGTGTGTGTGTGTGTGTGTGTGTAGTCGGTCCAAGGGGAGTAGGCTGTGGAGTCATTATAGATCTAATGGTTGTGTTTTAGACGCTGTGCTGTGCCAATCTCATTTGAAGTGCAAAAGCCAAATGAGTGTGAAGCGTTTCATTACTCATGCTCTGTGTGTGCACGCTAGCCCCCCCCCCAGTTCATGCGAGGCAACAGATCAGTGAAGCAGTCACAACTTTCTAACTGACATATGAGATATATGTGTGCCTGTGTGTGTTAGCGTATGCAGACGTTCACACGTGTGTATTTTGAAGGACGTTTAAGGTGGATGCAAGACTCCTTTGTTCTCCACACTCCTGGTTCTTCTGCCTCCCTGCTCATGAAGACCGACTTTATTTCACTAATTACTGTGATTACAGCAAGATGAGGCCTATGTATCATAATGTTGGGTAATTAGCACTCAGTTGTGAACTAACAAGGCCTCCTCAGGCATAGGTAATGGATTTTGGATAGACAAGCTGAGCTGAGGCATGACTAATACAGCACGGGTAAGTATAATTAAAGCCTCCTCTCTGGAAGGAGGTTCCCTCTCCAACACAACAGAAGTTTGAGTAACAAGCATCCATTGGCTTTGTGTTTTAAGAAGTTTATCTCATCCACATCATAAACAGCAAGGTCTCCTTCAGACCGTTTATTTCCTCTGGGGTTAATGGGGATGTGTTATATGTGTTCCCAGTACAGATAAGCAACGCTTGTTAGCTGATGGAGGCAAAACCCCACCGCAATGAGAGAGGCAGCGTCAGTTTAGGCAGACAACAGCGAGGAGGGGGGTGGTGGGTGGATAGAAAACAAGACGGAGAAAACAGAGTGAGAGAACAATGAAGACAAGACAGAACAAGAGAGAGCTGGCAGGTAGCGGCTCTCTGGAGATTCATTAAGCTTGTCAGAAATGCTGGCTGTGAATATGCTTGCACAGCAAGCTCCTTGGTGGGCACCCACAAGTGAGCACAAACACACACACACCAACGCAGGCTGCCGCAGGTGTATGAGGCTCTCGTCTGCTGACAGGTAAGAATGAAAGCGCGATAGGGACGGTGGGATTTGGAGTCACACCGTGAAGACAGCAGGCTGCAAGTCTCCAAATGGCTGCAGCGGGAGTTAACATATCCTGACTGGCACTAAGTCCTGTTCTTTGTGGCATGTTGCATCTCAAGTGATGAGTGAAACATTTATTTTGTACAAATGCGACTGAGACTAAGTGTCGAGTTTTTCGGGACCGTGAAAAGAGCAGCAAGCTCTCTGTTGCTGTACAACACACAGCAAGCAAATGGAGCTTAAGTGTTAATTCGCCTCTTTGTGCTCTGACAAGCTTCTCAAGACGATGCACGCTGATTTGATTGGACATCACCCAGTGTGAAGGTGCACAATATCTGTTTTTTACACCTTTTAAAGGAATCAGTGAGGGGTTTGTCAATTTGTCCGGCTTAATAGTGCTTCAAATGCTGCTGATTGAGTGTGTAATGAACTGGAGCAGTTGGTAGCATATTGTATCAAAAGTAAGCTATTTGAACAGGAACCAATTTGTACGCAAGAGATTCTCTTTCTCTTTTTCTTTGGGAATAAATCAATGAGTACATTATGGCTGTTTGTTTAAGGTGAAGGCTTAAAAAGAAAAAATGACTAACAGATGATGAAATGACCCGAAATGTATGATGCAATCTGTGCAAGAGGAAGAGTCCTTTGTGTATGTGCGCATGATTGCATGCATATGCATGTTCGTCTTGGCACAGGAGCGCTGTGTGTTTGGGCTTTGGGCAGCGTGTAAATCCCAGCGTTTAGGTGGAAGAGAAAATCACCGTCTGATTCCACAGCTGTTCTCACAGCCGTTTCTCTGCCTTGACAGCCTGACCGCTTACAAAGAAATTTTTACTGTACACAGAAAGCGAGCCAAACATACATGCAGACTTTCAGGCATGCAGACAAGTGCATATGGAGAGCTTACTGAAAATGAATAGGAGTTTTTCTTTGCAGACAAGTGTCCAGTGAGTGCAGTGCCAGCCCCCAGATGCAGCCTCTCATCACAGAGAGGACCTCAGTGGGAGATGGAGAGAAACTCCACACCAGCAGCTGGAAGCTAGATGGCTGTTCCATGTGTTCATGTCTCACTGGAGATCCATAAAGCCTGACCGACACAGCCTGGGACCCATCCTGTGTGTGTGTGTGTGTGTGTGTGTGTGTGTGTGTGTTTGAAAAAGAGAGAAAGACAGAGCCAGAGAGCCGCCTGTATGTATTCATCAGTTCCAGGCAAGTATTGTATTTCATCTACACCCTACTGGCAGTATACACTACGTAACATTTTATATCATTTTTGTGGCCCTGTATAACATCTCACTGCTAGTGGTCTCATAAAATTGGCCCCTTACTCTCTAGGAAGATGTGTGTTTTTTTTTTTCTTACACACATTTTCACTTGGAGTGACTGTGAATACTCTCACCTCATTTTCTGTGGAAATGATCAGGCCTGTGCACTGCATCTCTTTTGCTCTTTTTTTCTTCTGGGGACTCAGCTGTGGGCTCAGGATCATGGGACTATGTTTCCGTGACAACCAGACATCAGCACTGAATGCTGACACTAAAATAACAGACTGAATAATTTAGACAGATCCATTTTTAAACAGCATGTCAATTCACATCACTGGCCACAGACACCCTGCTTGGCACCCTGCAGACAGGCCCACCCAGGCCGGGTGAGGGGTGGGGTGCAGCGTCCAAAACTCATTTAACAACAATCTGGCTGTTAGAGCTGGAAATATCCTGAAACAAACCGTTGAAATGAAATCTAGGTCAGCGTTCCCTCTTGGGTTAAATAATAAACACTGACACTTCTTAAAATTAATATTTGCATAATAAAAAATGCATTGTTATACAGTGAAAACTGGCTAAGCAGCTGAAAACAGAAAGACTGGAATGAAATCTACACAAATACGTAGTCAGCAGGGACAGTGAGGGACTCCAAGTCATAAAATCTGATTTTAAGGTTTTGTTTATCTACCACAGTGCTGAAGCGAAAGTGTGTTTCTTCTGTGTTTATGTCATAAAGGATGAAAGCAGCCCAGTGTAATACATGGCTCTACAGTCAAAGTTCAAAAGAAGTCATCCATCAGGGTGATTTGCATGCCTGGATTCCTCATTTAGCTTTGTTTAAAAGGCAGAATTTAGCCATGATGGCTGATCATTTATCAGCATGAAGCATTGGGCACAATATGATAATTAGAAGGTCTAATTAATTGAGACCAATTTGTAATGCATGTTGTATGAAAAGGAGTTTAACAGCTGGGGGCAACAGCATATTTAGCGAGGAAACTGCAGCTTTCTTTCATGTGTTTTAATAAATCATGCATCATTTTCATATTTTTTCCACTATTTCACATCATTGATAATAAGTTATAATTTATTCCAGCTGAAATGACAAGCTAACTGCTCACTTGCGTCTCCCTCAGGTTCCTTAAAAGCTGCCCAAACTTAAAGAGGATCTCTTCTGTTTCATGATAAGTTCATGGAAAAACATAAGCTTTGGGCTGCAGTTCATGTATCTGCACCAATAAAAAAGGCACAAAGCAAAAACAGATACATGTTCACACCTCACACAGTTCCAACTGATGGCTTATTCAGATGGAACCTCAGGCTGAGAATCAAATATTTGCACACATGATTTATCCTGCTTTCCTGCAGGACTGAGTGTTGAGAAATATTCAGACACCATTGTGTCGGCATGTGTTTGTGTGGGTGTGTCTGTGGAGCTGCTCTTTTCTTTTTTTTTTTTTTGTACTTTACAAGCTTGAATTCACACCCACACACACGTCCAATCACCAGAAGGCTAACGGAACAACAGAGTGAGGGAGGTGAAGGGCCTCGCAGGTGTCTCTCTGCCGTGTGTCTCTTTGTCTCTGTCTCTCTCGTTTGGCTCATTTAAATGGTGTCTCATTATCCTTTCTGTCCTTCTCTTTAGTTCTGGTTTCATGCAAATGTTGAACAAGTATAAAGCAAATGTTTCAAAAACCATAACAAACAAAAAATAATATCAGAAAAACCAGAGATGGGGTTTAAAACTTATTAATTTTATTCTATAGTAAATTGTATGTTTTTTATATGGAATCTGGTGTACTGTGATCTAATTATTAGCTGACTTGTTTATCCTCTGTTTATTTTAAACTACTTTCTTTCATCCTTGTTATTTTAAAGAATAACTGTTGTACACAGTGTGATTTCAGGCACGTTTACAGAGTCTTTGCATGTATGTGATATATTAGCAAGTGTGTTGCTGATGGCAGTGTGTCTGAGCCCAAGAAAAAATCCCTGAGGGACAAAAACGTTTTACCGCACATTAACATTTTTTTTTTTTACATGGCATCTGTTCAAAAAAAATAAAACATTTAGTGACATGTAATACTTCTGAAGCCATTCAAAGCTTGAGAGCCTCTCTTGATTCATGAAAACAAAACAAAAAGACACAATACACTTTAGATGTACTTCCTAATCTTGTGTTGAGTCAAGAATGCTTGAAATAAGTATTTTTCCCGAGGACAGAGCTGAAAAAATCTACATATTATACACAAGGTCTTTATGCAACATCGTTATCAGTGTGTGTCCATCAACGAAACCTGAAGTAAGAACGGTTTGTGCTGTTGAGAGACTGTAACTGAAATTTCCACTTTCAATTCCTCATTTCTAATTCAGTGGAAGATCATAATTTACATAAAAATACCTTCCAGCTTTTTCCCTCCCTGTTTTTTTTCCTCTGACACGATATTTTGAATTTGACCTTATTTCGTGCTGTGGGATTTTGGGAGAAGAATCCTCCTGACACACCCTGTCATCCCCTCACACACACACACACACATGCATAAACACACACACACACATACACCCTCCTATCAGCCCACCAACCTTCAGGCAGTGCACCTGGGTACAACTCTCACACACTCACACATATATACACACATACACAAATGCATGTGCTGACACATTCCCTTACACATGCACAAGACCAAAAACACACAAATGCACATTTTCAGACATGAAAATTGTGTGTGTGTCCAGCAGCCAATCAGATTGTGGGTCAAGCTCAATGTTTGGGCAGAATTTAGCTCCTAACAGCTGGCTGCAGGAGGTCTCCCATTAGGTATAATACCACGACCACCAGGGAAATGACACACACACAGACATACATACACACAATGTGAAAACCTGAGGGACACACAGCGGGATTGATCTCCCTCAATGGTATTGATTAGCCTACCCCCAACTCAGATCAGACAGTACCAGCTGTGTCAAGCCATTTGCCTCCTGAAGCGCTCCGTCTCCTGCATGGAAGATGAAAATAATGACGCTGCGAGCGTCTTCTCTCACAGAAATTCTGCTGCCTGCAAAAGGGCAGAAAGTCCACAGGGAAACAGTTACCTCAAATGAAGGTCGCTCCAAGCCGTCAATTCTAACCTCTGCTCCAGTCCTGGTGAATATGTGTGTGTGTGCATGCGTGCGTGTGTGTGTGTAAGTGTGTGTGATATATTATGTGTAACTACTTCTTGGGCTTACATCTCATGTGGATGGTGTATGTGTGTATAATGTATGTGTTTTTTGATCAGCCAGTCTGTCAGTGAGAACGCATCAACTCTGCTAGATTTTCTCTAACCCTGCATTTGGCTTGTGCACACTCACTCTCTCACACACACACACACCCACACACACACACACAAAGATACGCACTGACACACTCAAACATGTAGCTGGGAGAAACATCACTGGATTCTTTTCAAATTTCAATTTCATTGTATTTTATTCTCCTCCAGGACAATTATTCTACATTCTTAATAAAAGCATGGCCAAGTTTCCTTTGAAAAGCTGAAAAAGATGCTCTATTTAAGTTGTTATTTCCAGATTTTTCTTACTTTTATTCAAATTTTGTCAATGCTGTGATGGAAAAATCTTACACTATACATGTGGTACTTTTTGTTCTATTTAAATTGAATTCAGTTTTTTGTTGCAGTAATATAAAGATAACATGAAAACTGACTGAGACTTAAAAGAAATACGTGCACCTACTTTGTCAGTAAGCAATATATACCTTGTAACTAATTACATTTTTCAAGTACTTACCCAATACACTCCTATTTCACAAGTTTGTTTTTTTTTGACAAGTCTCATGTAACTTCCAGCAGCTCAATTCACTTTTCTATGTATTCCTGCATATAAATATAAAATACTGTTAAATAACTCCATGTGTAGGAACAGAAAGAAGCTGTTGCCAGATTCCAGTATAAGTCTGATAAATATTCTGCAGGACAGCAAGAACTTCTGAAGGTCTGGTTCCTGTGAGCCAGCCTCATTTTTTAACACACACATAAATTTCAGAGGGGAGCGTGTACGGTAAAACACACATAGTCACCTGTGGCCTTGCAAGAATTTGTGTGCACTGTAAGTGAGTAAACATGTCAATCTGAAAAAACTATTTCTCATGTCACTCACTTATATCTCAGCACCTGAGGACACAAGAGTATGAGGAAGAAAGAAATATGATAAACTAACACAAGCCACATCGATGTGATTCTCCAAGTGTCTTTCAGTAGTCTAATGTTTTTTGTTGTTTAATGCTTGAAGCACTATTTGTGCATTTTTAACATGTGAGGACATGTGGGTTTTTTTCTTAACAGGTAAGGCTTCCTGCCAGCTCCTCAGCCCTTCAAATATCCCTCTTCTGACAAGACCTCTCTCTCTTCTCCACTTAAGAATCTCTCTCCCCTTCTCCCACTGTCTCCGCCACTCACCATCCCTTTATTCCCTCTTTGCCCTCTCTGTGTTTTTGACAAGCTGGCATGGTCAAAGGGCGTTGTCAAAACGTCAAACTTTATAAAATATAGATATAGATATAGAAAGAGATGAGAAAAAAGGGGGAAAGAAGATGAACGAGAGGAATATGATGGAAGTGTAAAAAAAGGGGGGAGACAGAGTAAGAAAAGAGATATGAGCTCTCTGTGGTAAAAGACAATAAAGTGTGAAAGGTTTTTCCTTTGTTTGATGTCCTCCCCTCAGGGGCTCTGTGACAGAAACCGCTGCAGAGCCCCAGTTAAAAGAGGAAAAATGACAGGAGCCATTTCTCTCTTTTTCTCTCTATGGTCCTTCAGGATGAGGGTTGTCTGTGTAGCCTATGTGTGAGTGTGTGTGTGTCAGACAGTGAAAAAGAGAATGAGGGAGAGTAAGAGGCAGACAGAGAAAGCTAGAGAAAGAGAGGGAGCCCTTGGGTCTAATAAATCAGGCCTGCATTGAACGAGAGGGTCCTGGAGGATCTTGCGTGGGAAGACAGGTGTCCATAGCATTCTGGGGCAGAGGTTACGGTCAGAAACATCAGTCATCACACACTACACACACACACGCACACACACACAAAGACACATGCAGAGTTGAAATTACCCAGAGACAAAACCCATTTCCTCCTCTTGTACCTCATTACCATGTCACAGCCCCCTGCTTCATATTTGGTTTCGTTTTAAATGTGAAATACTGCTGTGATCAAATAATAAGAGCGAACGGCAACGCGAGTCGCTTTTGTAAACAGTTTACAATTGATTGTTCTGCCGCTTATTGTATTTCACTGTATTTTCCTTTCAGTTTATAAAAAAACAAGGCTGGCACCTTAGTGTGCATTAACTGCGGCTCCCCGACAACATTAGCATAGTAATAATTCACAGGCAGGAGTTATGGAAATGAAATAAAATATTGTTCTTTTTATTCTGCAGCTTGCAATGGTATTCCACAAAGGTATTCAGTTATTATACATGACAAATTTAAATGAAAGACGCGAGTGAGAGCTGGAATGAATCATACCTATCCCACTGCCTGTCTGCTGCTTGTGTGTTCATGAAAATGTGCATGCAAAATGGTGTGTCTGTGTTTGTGTATGCAAGTGTGAGAAATGTGTGATTTTGTAACTTAGGTGACCCTGGATCAATAGTTTAGTCGCTGTAACACACACAGAAGGTTCTCAGAAATTGGAAACTGGGTATTTGTTTCTGGCATAAAACCAAAGCATTCAACTCCCCCGTCATCTGTTGGAGGCATTTCCATGTGTGTGTCAGTGAAAGTAAGTGTGTGTGTGTGTGTGAGAGTGTGTGTGTGCATGCCTCAGGGTTAAGAATAGGGGAAAGTTGCGTGCCTCTCTCCTCTGTCCTCCTTTTCACCCTTACAGATGCAGAAAAGGAAACTGCTGCTTGCTGCAAATACACTT
Organism: Acanthurus tractus; assembly: GCA_029783725.1. Classification (NCBI taxonomy): domain Eukaryota; kingdom Metazoa; phylum Chordata; class Actinopteri; order Acanthuriformes; family Acanthuridae; genus Acanthurus; species Acanthurus tractus. The sequence goes on along the minus strand of JAQNCA010000027.1, from coordinate 17,145,323 downwards.
TTAACTGTACACACACAAGCGCAGAAACACACACATGTACACACGTGCAGACAGTCAAAGAGTGAAGGGTCCTGCAGAGTTCATAAGCTAGTGAATAATAAAAGCCCCGCACTGGTCAGGGCTGCCTGTCTGCTGTAAAAATGGCCTTTCTGTGACATGAATATGATTTTTGCTGTGGTCGTGTGTGTGCATGTGTTGGTGCACATGCAGATGTGTGTGAGAGTGAGTGTTCCCTCTATGGTAACTAGATGAATTATTCACTGTTTACTGATGAGGAAGCATTTAGGCTCCCAGGAGTGGTGCTCAGAAGCAGGCCTCACCTCTCTCCTCTTGCCCTCTCTGTCTTTATCAATCTCTCCTCCTACTTCCCTCTTTCCCACTCGCCCCCATCACACTTTCATCATCTCTCTCCATTACTGCAGCTGTTGGTTCCAACATCACGCCTTTGTGGGATAACACCGCCGTCGCAAGAAACACTCTAGTTATGGTCTCTCTTCTCTTTTAGCTCCAAATCTCTGGTCGTCTGACACTGACCTAGTTGAGGAACAATGTTATTATAGTAAAATCTCTGTTATGATGAACCCTGTAGGAATCTATTTGCATGTATTAAGTCGTAGGATTGGGAATCGCCTTAGCTGAATTAGCATCACTTCACTGACTGGACTCAGACACATAGATATACCGACAGAAGTGAGCACAAATCACTGGAAGCCAAGTTTAATCTTTCTGTAATACACACTGAAATGGTAACACATGCATGCAAACACACACACACACACACACAGATAGACACATAGACTAGAACACAGCTAATACATCCACTAATCAAGCTCCTATTACCAGGCAGGGGCTTTCACACATGGGGACCAAACTCCCTTCATCTAATTGGTCTGCTGAGAAAATCGCTAAGCTGTTCACATCTGCGGGGATACACACACACACACACACACACACACACACATAGACATAGACATTCACATGCGGTCACTCAGAGCCAATCAGTACAGAGCTCCTTGGGCAATGTGCACAGTTCCATCCTTCCCTTTATCCATCTTTTATCCCCTGGTTCATCCCTCGCTTTCAGCTTCATCGCTCCCATTACCACAGCCATGGACCCCAATCCCTGGAACAGAACCTCAACACACACACACACACACACAAACACACACAAATACTTAACCACAGCCCCCCTTCCACCGTAAAAAAACTATGGGTCCAAGCTTTTTTAGCCTATTGGTATCTTTCCTGTGTGTTTTTAGTGTTTTTGTATATGTGTGAGAGTGTGTGTGTATGTGTGTGTGTGAGTGTGCTTGATTGTGTTTGCAGTTGGGTGGTTTCCCATCCGGAGCAGCCGTTGTGCTGCTTATTAAACAAAGCCTGTCTAAAGCTGTCCTAATCCTTTCCCATAGCTATCCCTGACTTCACATATAGACACACACACATTTCTGCACAGTTGCTGAAGTCCGGTGCTCAGCAACACATTCTATCCTCTGTCAACCCCGACAGATCGAGGGAGCGAGAGAGAGATAGATGGAGGGAAAGGAAGACGATATACACACATATACACACACACAAACAAACACACATACACACACAAACAGACTATGTACTTTCTTTCGGGTTCAACGACTAGTGGCCCATCTGGGATTGAAGATAACCCTCACTACCAACTAGTGTATGCAGCAATGTGCAGGGTGTGCATGTGTTTAGGAAATCTTGTGTACTTTCAAGCCCCCTGAACATCTGCAAACTCTGCATAACTGAAAACTGTTTTTTTTTTTCTGGGGCATATACATTCATTTCAGATGGTAAAGGAAACCTGTCGAGTTCTCTTGCCCAAAAAAAATAGTGATCGACAGAAGTGGATGAAGAGCTGCTCCAAAAACTGCTTGACTTCAGCTTATTAAGCTGTGTACAACAGTTTTAGGGAACTGGCCTCCTAGAAATCTTTTTTTTTCCTGGAAATCTTGGCTGGTAAGCCAAACATCAAAGTGCCTTTATTAATCCGTTTAAATTGTGTCTACTGAAGTCTGACAGTCTTGTAGAGTGAATTTCATACATTATAGGATAAAATAATAGTGTACGACTCAGTAATCTAGCTTTCTGTCCATAATCTAGCTTTTCTGCTCCTGTTAACAGTGGCTGTGTATACTGAGGGAGTTTACTGTTCTATCTTTTACCAACAATAAGTCCAAGTCATAATTAAGTCTGCACAGCAGTGACACCCAGCTTGGCACATCTGTGGATCTGAACCTGTTTCCTGGGCTCAGTTCAAGCTATTGAATTCAGCAGAAAAGATATGATTGAATAAAAAGATATGATTTCAGTGTAATACAGGTTCCTTATATCTCAGCTGTGCCCCATATGTCAGTTCAGCAGCTGCTCTATAGAACCATCCAGGCCTGACTTATCAGTACATGAGTGGTGTCTGACTCATGAAGCCGCCTACAGTGTTTTCCTGTTTAAAGGCCGCTGAAAGGAGACAGTAAAAATCTCACAGTGCAGGAAATGAATACACAGTTCAATATGTGCTCATATTATGGGTTTTAAATGACCTATATGTAATTACCAAGTAATTTTGCAGGTCATATAGCATAATGAAGCCATTTGTATCTATGAGATAAGCTTATTGCTTCCTAAAACAGTGTGTAGCGCTGCCAACTATCCAAAACTGAATGGTCAGGTCTGGTATTAGATGAGCATGGCTGTACTTTAGCTACTTCAAAAAGCAATTTTACAAACCCTGAGGCATTATAAGAGAACTTCATTATAAAGTATTGATTGAGGATTGATTTGTATGCAGACTATGTATATTACATGGAATATGTTTTATATTTTACAGGTATTTAATATATATATATATACATATATATATACATATATTTGCATTCTCTCTACATGCCAATAATAACCAATAAATAAATAAAATGCTGTGACTAAACAGAAAAAAAGGAAGCCATTATTGTTATCACAGACTTGTTACAGGCACATCCCATCATTTTATTAAGCGTGGAAGAGAAGAGTGACTAGCTTCTCTGCCCACCCACAGGCACTTTGCCCTGTGCTCTTGTACATGATTCGAGTCTTCTTTAGGGCAATTGTGGCATCAAGCAGGGTTGTTTTTCTATTACAAAAACCATGGCTGTCTCTTGTGTAGTCAGGCAGAGGCTGTCCATGTGTGTTTTGAGGTATCGGAGGGATGTCTGAAGGCCTACTTTTGCTGGCTACTCCAACATTACCAACCCCAGCTTCAACTCTGGCTAACAGAGTTGCTTAAATGGATTAATTTACAAAGTAATGGGTGACACTTGTAAGCACTCTTTCTGTTTGACCATTGTTACAAAAGTTGTAAGCAAAAACTGAGACAAAATTGCAAGATCAAACATGAAGTGCAGGGACTGGATGAGTTTGTGGGTAATTTAATCACCAATTCCTGGTATTGACTAATAGACGTTTACTTATCATGGATCACATGCGTAAGTACCCACATGATTTTAGTCCCTGATGCTTTTAACACAAAGCTGTTGCACCAAAACCCTGACTTATCCATTTTACAAACTAATATTAATTTTTTATATGAAATACTGCGATGCCTTCCCATGTTCAGCTGTTTGAATCTTTATTTTTATTTTATTCATTATGTTTCACCTTGACAGAGTGGAGAGTCTGTGGACTGCCTGACGCCTGATAAGCAACTCATATCTGGTGTTACATATAGCTTTATTTACTTAACTGTCAGCTGGTGTGTGTGAGTGTGTGTGTGCATAAGTCTTCAAATGCATGTTTGTAATGAGGTTTGTGTGTTTGTGGCTGTTAACTCACTAAATGTGTGAATGGGACTGGAAGTGTGTCCACATCTCTGTTTGTCCACAACTGTTTGCTGTGATATTTCCAGCTCTGGTTTGTGTTAGCACGGTACACTGTGACTTTGGTGATAATTGAAGCACATATACCCACCCCAGTGTGTGTGTGGGTGTGTGTGTATGTGTATATGAAGACAACATTGACCAATAGAGATAATTACCTTAAAATGCATTTGCACTCTCAAGTCATCACTTATGGAGATTACATCCCTGGACCAGTCTCATGCATTAATACAGACACACTCTCTCACACACACACTACAGCAGGGGTTATTGAGCAGGGCTGGGGCCGTATGAAGAGCTGCTTTAGAAACACGCATCCCAAATAATTTTAATGCATTTCAATGAAGAGCCCTCCACATGGACGCAGCTGTCAGAAACACAGACTCACACATTACACACTCTCACAATCAAAGCTGTGTCTCCAGTACGTGTGTGTTACGTGTGTGACGGAGAAGAGCGTAGCCACAAGCACCTCTTTGTTTCAAGACAAAGAGCAGGTCAACAACATCATTAGTCTGCGGCTGCAGGACACACACCCACTCTTTTTCTCTCTCTCTCTCTCTACCATCCACACACACACACACACATATGCACACACTCTTTTCCAGATGCTAAAACCACTGCCAGCAGGGGTTCTGGGCCACAGTGAGACTCACAGGCAATCACTGAACACACAGTCGGAAGAGCATCACTTCTCTCTCACACAGCAGCAACAGCAGCTTTACCCTCAAAAAAGAAGGATTTTGAATTTTTCTAACAGAGGAAAAATAAAAATCACAGGCCAGGCGAAGGAAAAAGGAAAAGGGAGAGAAAACATGTGTACACATCTTTTGTCCAGCTTGTACAAAGCCACAAAAGGGAGCCCTCGTGGTAACCTTGTCCTCATGAGTCAAGGCATAAATCACTGTAAATTGTGTTTGTTCACACTAATCCAACCCTGGTGTGGTGTGGAACAGTGAAGTCAGCACCTATGTTCACATAACCTCTCAAACACACACACACACACACACACACAGACAGCGTAACCTGACCTGTGTCCTCTCTAAACTCCTCTGAACTTACATCAGCTACACGTAAAAGGTCTGACATCAGCTTTTAGAGTCCAGGACATCTAATAAAAACCACTTCTGTGTCTGGTTAGAAACATTTCGCAGTACGAGTATTTGCCCTTTTTTTGTGAGATGTGATGCTCTTGCAGCATCACCACATTGCAGCTGGTAACAACACACTTTTATGTTCACACCCACTGATTAAACTCTCCTCTCTCATTGTTATCTTTATTCTGTCTTTCCTTCTCTCTGCATGACTGTATGGACTAATCCTGGCCAGGTCGGAGGAATGTTCCATTGTTGTTCTGGTGTCTGAGCCTGTATACACACACATACATAACACACACACACACACACACACACTGCACATGGAAAGCAAAGGACAGCAGCTCCTACACATGCACACAAAGCGAGGTTGTGCCACTATAAGCAGAGCAGAGCACCAGGGCCAAGCAGGAAGCCACAAGAGAGGGGCGATGACAAAGAGATGTTACACCTCTCCATTCCTCCTCCTCCCTCTCCTCCTCCCTCCACTCTCCTCCCCTCCCCCATCGTTCATTCCCAGGCATCAAGGTCGGACCGTGTTACAAATGAAGCACTGCTCTACCCCTCTTCTATCCTCTCTACAAACACACACACACACACACACACA